>OMKK01085586.1:9713-27762 GCA_900302305.1 Polymixia japonica
AAATAATAAATATACCCTTATGGCTGTTGTCCCCAAGGATCTCCCAAGGAAGTCCATATTTCCTGGTACAATTAATTAATTGAGACACCACTAAGCAGTAATCGCAGGGTAGGGTGGTAGAATTGTAATGCCTAGTTGGGGGCAAACAGCTTGTTGCAGAGTTCTTCACCGGTTGTGATGAGAAGAACCAACCTGGCATCTTTGTGGACGGCTATGCAGCAGCCCACTGTTTGATGCTGCACAGTGCAGGATGTACTGGGAGCTCTTCTTGGAAGGTGGGGGGATAGGAGAGAAAGGACAGGGGAAAAAAGCATGAGAGAGAGAGAGAGAGAGAGAGAGAGAGAGAGCGAGAGAGAGAGCGAGAGAGAGCAAGCAATATAAATAAGCAACAGGGTGAGATTACACAAACAAGCACTTTCCACTCCAACCAAAGCACAGGGTCCAGTGTCACAGATGACACTGCTCATCATCAATATGGATGAGGAAGAGCGGCGCGCCGTATCCACTGGAGCGAGGCAACCTGGTCACCGTAGCAGCAGCAATGACAAGCTTTCTGCTGTCCCCACTAATGCAGCCAAATCAATCCACTCAGCGGAGTACGTGTACTGGTTTTGTGAAGCAACATAAACTGCGTAGTCTGCGAGTGTGTGTGTGTGTATCTGTGTGCACGTTCAGCTGCCTTTGAACAAAACCCTTCAATAAAAATCCCCTCGCTCAGGAATGCTTTTCTCTGCAATTTACATTTCTATAACCTCTTTTCTTTATATCTATTCTCTCTCTCCGTCACTCTCTCTGTGTGTGTGTGTGTGTGTGCGTCTCTCTCTCTCTCGCCTCAAGTCCGCGAGGGTGTTTGTAGCGCTCCAGGACTTCGTGCCTCGCAGCCTTTCCATGATTCTTGGTTTACAGCCCATTGATCCAAAGCACTTACCGTGTCTGACTCCGACCTCAAAGTCACTGTGCTTTATGTTGAGCTTTCTGCTGAGAACTGTTTGTGAGAGATAGGACCTCTTTATGTCTGCTTTTCTGTACGGTAACTCAGTTTGGGGAAAACCTGAGACCATTCACATAGGCCACATACACACTGGCAGTTTGCGCAGTGATATCCGCATCCGATATCCGAGTATACAGTATGATATCCGAGTGAGTAACCATGTGTGTGGTACATGCTGTAGCAGAGAGCATAGCTTGTGTGTGTTCAAGGCTTCTTGTTCAAGGCTGGCATGAACAAGAAGTAGAATTACCCATTTAGCCAGATCCCTCTTAAAATTATCTTAAGATTACTTCAGGAATGCTGTTTACAATGAGAGCTTGTTTACTGGATTGAATGGAAAAAGGTAACACTGCCGCCACCTTTGAATACCTGGTCTGGTCTGGCGTCAGAGCCCAGAGAATAATCCCCACTACAATTTTAGGAGAAGAGGGGACTTTATTGATTTCACAAGACAGGCATTAAGAGGCACCCAGGCATTATCACTCATAGGAGCAGTAAGACCCATGGCAGCAGTAACAGGCACTGTGTGACAGAAATTGGGAAATGCATTTCAAGTATACAAAACAAAAGGGTACACCACAGCGGATGGCGAACCCACACAATAGGTACAGGGGAGAGGGAAGCACTCCTACTAGAGAACCCAACTAACTACCTTTTCCCCAGCTTGCCCTAGCCTAACTACCTATCATCATCGCCACTGGTCCTGGTGACTACGAACGATATTGTATAAAATTATCACGAGAAAACTTTTGTTTTGTTTTTGTTGCATTTGGGTCCTACCCTGTAATCAATCCGTAACAGAATGCACCGACCAACAAAGGACCCAGCAGACTGGGTAGCATGGTCTGCTAGAGCCAGGCTGGCTAGAGCTGTAATACCGACATACACCACCAAGTACAACGCAAATGATATAACCTCGGTAAATATGAAAACAATATAATAACGAAAGACTTTTGCAACCCTGTCCGTCACGTTGACGGATTGGGAATTAATTTAGACTGAGATTAACACAGACTGAAAATAAAAAGTAAACAAATATTGGCGATTTAATAAATATAGACTAACAAGTAAACAACGGATTGAGCAGGACTTCTCCCATGCATGGTTTATTATGGTTTATTGTGTCGCCACATAAAGATTGTAGGAAAACCACGGCTTTATTAGTGTTATTAGTGTTGAATCACACCACGCATGAACGCACACACTATGTTTACTTCAAGAATACCTTTACAACATAATCGAATGCAACACATCACAAGTCATATCTGATCTGTAGCTCTCATCAAGAACGTCTCTATAGTGTCCTGTGTGCAAGAAGCGCCATCTAGAGGCCATCGCGCGTCAGCACCACCGTCTGTTGTATAGGCGGTCGAGTGACTGCTAAAATTGCAGAAACAGGCAACAGGCCCGGCGCTTCCAGTGTTAATAGAAAGTGTATACTGTTGTTTACTATATGGAAATTACATTCATAACGCTGATACACGGAATGGTCTTAGATCTTGGTCCATATTCATATAATTGTCCATTGATTTGTCCATTTCACCAAAATACCACAAATCCTTTTGATCTCCCTCCCATTGCTCTATGTGTGTGAGAGATCATTCAGGGCTAAACTGGGGGGTCTTGGTCTTCTCCTTGGTGCTTCTGGTGTGATCCTTTCTTACAGACTCTCTTATTCCTTCTTGATTCTATTCCTCTGTATTATGATGGTTCTTCATACTGGTTTTATACCATATAACGTTACATTAGATTACCTCGGGGGAACCACCCTTGAAACAAGGGAACGATAGCCAATACTTAATTCTTTATCAATAAAATGTTTATTAAATGGGTCAAATTTGGTCATTTCATTCATTCATTTTTTATGTTTTATTTTTGATGTATAATATGTTAAGATTCTGTTAAAACTGAAGGAGAACTGGCAGTTTAAAAAACAGGGACAACGTGTAAAATCACCAACTGCCTCTATAGTGGCATTCCAAACATTCCGCAATGTATTTAAATGGAGAGATCAACTTTCAAACAAACATTAATAACGAATGTACTAGCTGTTTGGGGGTGAATAAATATAAATGATACCGTGGTCAAACTCGTCGTGAGGAGAAATTGTCTTGAGAAATTGCGGATTCCAGACTGAAGTTGGCCCTTGTGACGCGGCTTGCAGCAACATTAGGGTTGTTCGTTATTGTACATATACAAACATGGTTTTTTTTAATAGGCCTAAGTATTAAGTTTATTATGATGTATGATGACTGCTAGTGTTAACCAATGTCTACCTCTCTTCCTGCCCCCCCCCCCCCTTCTCTGCAGAGATTACAGAATCCACTTGTGAATTTCTGGGTGTACTGCAGAAACAGGTAACATGAACTATAATGAGCGTAGAAATTTAAGGAGGTGGGCTGAGAAAAGTGTGGATCTTTTACTGCAAAAAGTGTGCACTGGAGACGAACACCAGGACATGGATAAACCTATTGACATTTTCATTGATGAGACTGAGCATACTAGGGAAGGATGTCTTGAAGACACGAGAGAACCGCTTGACAGCCCGATTGAAGAGATGGAACTCAATATGGAAGGATGTCTCGACAGAGAAGACTGCAGACTGTAATAGTGCTAGTAGTGTGACGAGTGACCATGAAAGTTTATTGGGCAGCTTAGCTGACTGGGCGGTTAGGTTTGGGGTGTCTTTGGTGGCTCTGTCAGCCTTACTGGCAATTCTCAGGATCCACTTTCCCTTCCTGCCAAAAGATGGGAGGTCACTGCTCAAAACAAAGACTGACTACAAGGTGGAGATGCTTGCTGGTGGCTCATTTCACTATTTCGGTATAGTGAATGCTGTCCGAAAAAAGTTCACTAGGTTATTCTCCTCTTTTCCAGAACGTCATGTATTTCAGTTGCAGCTAAATTTTGATGGATTGCCTCTTTTTAAAAGCTCCTCCATTCAGTTTTGGCCCATTCTAGGCAAATTACCAAGACTCTCCAAGAAGCCTTTTGTGATAGCATTGTTTTGTGGAACAGCAAAGCCAAAAACACTGTCTGATTACCTGAAACATTTAGTTCAAGAGTTGAAAAGCTTGAGTACTGGCTTTGTTTTTCAGGGCAAGACATTTTTCTTGGAAGTTTGTTCCGTGGTTTGTGATGCTCCAGCAAGGGCATTTATCAAATCCCACACGGGATATTATGGCTACGATAAGTGCTTACAAAGAGGAATATACACAAATCACCGTATGACATTTCCTGAGGCTACTGCAACTTGTAAGAACAGACAAATCTTTTAGATTAGGAACAGATGAAGATCACCACCTTACTCATTGTCCTCTGGTGGACACTGGCATTGATATGGTTGCTGGTTTTCCCCGTGATTACATGCACCTAGTGTGTTTGGGTGTTACGAGGCGTCTTCTTGAATTGTGGGTTGGTACTGCTGGCTCTTTGCGTACCAGAACTTCACCTCTTCAGGCATCCTTAATCTCTGATCAATTATTGGCATTGGCACATCATATTCCATCTGAATTCGTCAGGAAACCCCGGGCCCTGAGGTGGAAAGCAACAGAGCTCACTGCTGTTCACTGGTCCTATAGTTTTGAGAGATATCTTGCTGCCTCAAGTGTATGATAACTTCATGCTTCTTTCTGTTGCTATCTATATTTTGGTTATCCCGTAGTATTGTTCACAAATGAATGAATTAGCTGATCATTTTCTTGTCTCATTTGTGGTTTTTTGATTCATCCATTGAGCAGGAGACCCGTTTAAAATATCCACATCAAGATGGACCAGTGCCAGAGTGGCTGGTGGGACATGTCAGTCAGTTCAAGCAGTTGACAGCTGATGGTGTCATTGTAAAAACATCGAGTAAAGATGACTGCATTGTCATTGATGGGAAAGTTGTTTCTGTGCAAAACATAGTTGTTCATGAAAACAGAAAGCATGCTGTGTACCAGGAGTACAGAGTCAAAGAAGCACTCTACAGTTACCCCATTGACTCAAGGGAGCTGGGAATATACATCGTCTCCCAATTGTCCCCTGTGATGCACTGTGTAGAGATTGCCAAGCCTGTTCAAAAGTGTGTGCGGTTGCCCCAGGGAGACAAGTTTGCAGTTTTCCCTCTTCCTCACACAAATTAATAATTCCATGCACTTGTTTAGTCTATGTACATAGTTGAATATAGTTTTTAGTTTGTAACATATCCTCATTTCTTTCATCGCCTTTTTTTTTTTTATCCTCCATCCTTCATTTTCTTAGGTTTTTACTGGCTCCTGTAGATGAATTTGGTAAGTGCAATTATCTGTCATACAAAAATAGTTCCACATACCAGACGTACCACATATTGTCAGTCTTCATTTTAATCACTTTTGTCCCTTATCTTGTATCAGGAGATGTTTCAGATTGTGATATTCAAATCCACTAATGAAGTGGAGCCTGAAAATTGGGTAAAAAAAAAAAACACCTGTTTGTGGCCAACGTACAAACCTGAAGATCACAGGTACCACCTGCAGCACACTGGATTCCATACGAAGTGCGCACAATAATTAAGCAAAGGTATCAACAAGCCATAATTTGCTTACATTTGCTGTACTTAACATCTAAAATTATTTCCATTCTTATATTCATTCCATCCATTTTTACTTTGACAGCTACATATGAGGAAGCAAGAGTCAAACTGCCAGAGGCTGAACGATTCACGGACTTGACAGATTCAGAAGACTCTCCAAACAAACGTAAACGGAGAAGACTGTAAGTTGCAGAGAGGGAGTGATCGAGTGAAGCTCATGTTACAGCCTTGTATCATTCCTTCTTTGTTATTTAACTTTTTGTTCTAATGCAGGAACAAGAATGTAGTCCTTCAAGTTGATGATGACGGTGCAAGTGAGAGGCAAGGAGCATCCAGACTACCCAACCCTCCAGAAATGGCCACTGCAAAGATGGTGCCACAACAGAACTCCAGAGGTGGGTAGAGTAGCCAGAAACTGTACTCGAGTAAAAGTACTATTACTTTGAGACTCTGTTTAATTACATCGATGATGGTTGGTGCTCAAACGCAGTCAAAAGTTGATTGACAATGTTTTCCAGGTGTCAAATGTTTAATGTGAAGATGAAAATTATTATCAACACGGTCTTGTTGCTGTCTGCATTCCCCCAGATGCAAACTCAAAAATGCACTTCAGAATTATTTATTATTTCCTATTTCCTCTGTTGACATGGTTTGAATAATGACCCAGACATGTTTTTGTCTTTACAGATTTAATCGCAGGAAAGTCGGGCAAAGAAAGGATTGTTGTCAGTGAATGTGAGTGTGGCCATTGGAGTACTGTTTCTAACTAATGAAATTGTGATTTGACTTATAATCACAGGCACTATGAATACCTGTACATAGTCTGTTAAATCAATTTATCTCTTTGTCTTAGCTGTGATACGAAACATCCTGACCAACCAAGAAATAATAAAAGAAGAGATGGGCGTATTGGTGAAGCTAGTTCATGATTTAAAGGGAACAGCAGAAGAAGGCTCATCTCTAACCATCAGAAACGCTTCCAGTTGCAACCCTTGAACGTCTGCAGGTTTTGGAGGGGCAGCTCCAGGATAAAGAATTCAAGAAAACTCTGGTAATGTATATTTGCATATTATACAATGGCTCATCCTGTGTCATTGTGTAAGACATATTGTCTGTTCCTGTTAAAGGACAAATCAAAATACAAAATAGGATGCTACCGCTAGCTAACATTAGCCGTTAGTCTATGCCTTATTAGTTGGTGGATTTTACAGGATAGCTACGCTGCCTTACAACAATAAATACTTCCCACACGATGCTTGCCATTACAGTATATACTAATTCAGAGTTTAGAACTACACAAATCATTATTTTGCTTTAAATGATTTAGCGATTTTTTGACAGGAGCATTATGGTGTCATCTGTAGGTAATGCTACAATGATAGCCACAACAAGTAGAACATTATCCTTGACTTATCAACACCTTTTTGATTATTACAACAGTGCTCGAGAATTAAACATTTTTGTTAATTACTGTCTGACAACCCATTGTAATACAGTATAAACCGCATATCAACATTTCTTATCATCACTGTACACATAACTGCAGCTCTGTACACATTTTACAGTCCTCATATACAGTGTTTTTATAATAATTTTGTTAATGTTCCACCACAGTGTATGAGTGCCGTGCATATCGATTAACAATATTGTGTCTCTCCAGTCTGGCTCAAGGTCTCAGGAGGAGACGTGGACTCGATAGAGAATGATGTTTGTGGGAGTAGCACTTCAATCACCAGGGTGTGTGTGTCACGGTGGGATAAGGGGTAGGACCCAAATGCAGACAACAACAGGGTTTAGGGATTCACAGGCCCGAAAAGGGAATTTATTTCCATCCAGGGGAAATCACAAAACACAAGAACACTGGTACACAGGAAACACTTGAAACACTGGGGCATCTGAAACAAACTGAACATACCACACAGAGCAAAACAACCATAAGAACCAAATAAAGAATACTCAAAAACTCAACACTAAACACTAGAGAATACAATACATACAACAACACGGAAGACAACCCACATACCTGAACAATGACCCGACAAAGACTAACTGGGAAGACAAGACTGATATACACAGGGACGTGATTACAACAAGACACACCAGAAACCAGAAAACAATAACCCAAAAACAAACCATGGCTGGACCATGACAGTGTGACATTCTTCGTGACACCTGCATAACATCAGTAGAACGTTTACAAAGGAGAAGAAAGATGAGGATTGGTGGAAGAAATCCTTTCGTTGTCATCGATGAGAACAAATTCTGACACAAAGCAAAGGTGTAGTACTGTATTCATTATTCATGCTATAAATGGGTTTCATTTTAAACTGGCAGCCATGTGTGTGCAATTAGGTTTTGTGAGTACTGACAGCATAAACATTTGGAATTAAAGTTATTCAGTCTACAGTCACATAAATGGAAATAACTGTACCAACACATTTTTTATGTTATTCAGTACAATCGTGGAAGATTTGGTAGAACCTAAAGAAACCGCTCATGGGTATTTGGTATGCTGGAGGTGGCAGGGGAATGTCGAAGGCCAGTATTTCAACTGGTGAAGCGAAGTTCCCAAAGGCACCTGGTACGTATTTTAGAGCCTGGTAGTGAAGCATGGGCTGCGGTCGAACAGTTAAAAAACAAAATGTTCCTATGTCCTTTCCTAACCACTTTTCCTTGACCTCGATGGAAAACGTCACAAGGTCAAGGGAAGATGTGAAGGAGAATTCATAAGGATTTAGGAAAAGACAACCGCAGTGCTAAGAGAATCCGACTGCACTTACACTAGACGACGTAATTATGCGACGGCGGATGTTATTGACGTGGGTCTGCTGTGGTGAAACTACAAACTACAACTACTAAAAGATCATCTTATATACTTCGCCCTGTTCGTTCTTACCGTGTTGTTTCATCTTACTGTGTTGTTTCATGCAGGCTTTATGCAGGACTGCACAGCATTTTTATCTCTTGTCCTGCATCCCACATATTGAGACAATGTCCCACATTTTCATTGGCTCTAGTTTTCAAAATTCAAACCACTGCAGGACAGACGCTTTTCTAAAATCCAATGGCTCTACATAAAGTACTACTTAAAACACTTCAACTATCTGCTTTTCTAGATCTATTTTTTCTCCATCTTTCTTTTTCTTTAGAGGCCTGCCAGAAGATTTGTTCAAAAACAAATTTGGTAATTAGTATATATTATGTGCAGGCTTTAGCTATGGATATAGCAAGTTCCTAGGTGTGTAGTATGTGAACGAAGTGAGCCTGCATGAGGAGGCCACACCGTTATTTCACTGTCTTGTTTACGTGAATATTACAAATGAGTTATTTCCAGTAATTACTGCGTAATTACCGGCCTGTAATTTAAAGGGTTACCAAAAAGACTTCTGATAAATCAGAAATTATTCTGATTTTAAATACTATTTTTGTTATAATGCAGGTGGACCATCTGTGACTGAGGACAATGACAGTCCATCAGTGGTTCAGAGTAATGAAAATGCAGCAGCACTTGAGGAGAGCAGAAGCCCCACACTGTTGTCAGAGGACTAAATCGACACATATACAACGTGAACACAATGTTACGGTGCTGACTGGGGTGAGGACCCAAATGCAGGACTTAGGCAGAATTATTGTCCAAAAACCAAAAAGGGAATTTATTCCAAACACAGAAAAAGAAGGTATCCAAAACCCACAAGGAACTATACTCGAAACACAAAGAAACTAGGACTAAGACTAAGATATATGTATCATTCTGACTGTCCCAGGAAAGGAAGGCGGTGTGGCGCTCTATGTTAGATCCAGTCTTGCTGCACAGGTCATGCTCTCCAAATCTGCTATTAAGTAGTTTGAAATCTTAGCTCTAAGTATTGATTTGTCTGGTGGTCAGTATTGAACTGTTGTTGGTTGCTATAGGCCCCCTTCTGCTACCATTGACACATTACCCTCTTTAATGCAGCTCTTATCTCAATTACATTTTAAGGAAATCATCCTGGTAGGTGATTTTAATTGGGATTGGTTTTCACCACTGTCTTGATGATTTTAAAGCTCAATGCTTGTCTTTCAACCTTACACAAGTCATTGAAAGCCCTTACACGTCTTAACCCCAGATGTCTAGACAAATAATCTCTTATCGATCTTTTAATTACCAATATGCCACACAAATATTCTGCAACAGGGGTCTTTGCTAATGATCTAAGCGATCACTGTGTGGTTGGTGCTACTAGGGACACAAAAGTCCCCCGTAATAAGCCCTGTGTAGTTCAGAAAATAAATCTTAAGCACTTTATTGAGTGCATTGATTTTAAATGGGACCGTATTTTATTGATTGGTGATGTTGACCTTGCTTGGAAATATATTATTAATATGTTAATAGTTATTTTATGAATAAACATGCTCCTATTCGCCGGTTCAGGGTGAAGGGCTGTGAAAGCCCTTGGTTCACTTCTGAGCTGGCAAGCCTCTCACACAAGAGGAATCAGCTTTGGGCCAACGCAAGGAAGTCTGGCTATGAGGCTGACTGGCTACATTTCTGCCAACTACGAAATCACTGCACTGCTTCCATTAAAAAAGCCAAAAGTGACTATCATTTATCAAAGACCAAAGACTGTGGTCTAAATGACCCTAGGAGATGTTGGCAAACCATAAAACCTCTCTCTGCCAACTCTTGCTCTTCAGAACCTCCTAATATTGTTGTTGACTCCATCCCTGTGTCAAATAAATCTGAGATGCTTAATTGTTTTAACAAACATTTTATAGCCACCAGCTCTTTGTTTGGCACATTATCTGATGGCAAATCACCCACTTCCTCCACCCCTGCCAGCCATGTCTCCAATAGCCACAGTTTCTCCTTCACCCCCTTCTCTGTTAGGGAGGTCTTAAAGGCCTTAAAGGACCTAGAACCCTAGAAAATCGGTAGGTTCATCTCTGTAGTGGACATTGTTTTTTTGGTTATATCTTTTGACTCATTTTAGCTACCCTAGTGGGGGACACAATCATTGGTGTACAAGAGGAAGAGCAGGGTCGAGAGAACGCAGCCCTGAGGGGCCCCCGTGTTAAAAGGTCAGGGGGCCTGAGAGCTGGTTACTAATTTTAACTACCTGCTCCCTGTCTGAGAGGAAGTCAAGAATCAAATAGCACAGAGATTCATCAATTCCTATCGATCTAAGTTTATTGAATAATTTAAAAGGCACAATCGTGTTGAACGCTGAACTAAAATCAACAAACAAGATTCTGACATAGGTGTCAGAAGCCTCCAGGTGCTGCATAACAGTGTGGAGACACATGGACACTGCATCCTCTAGAGACCTGTTAGGTTGATAAGCAAACTGGTACATGTCCAGGTCTACAATATTAGACAGGTGATCGCTTACAAGCCGTTCGAACACCTTCATTATGACCGGGGTCAGGGAGCTAGGCCTGAAATCATTCAGGCAAGAGGGATTAGGTTTCTTGGGCACAGGGATAACAGTAGCAGATTTATACAGTGCTGGGATTTTAAGTGTGCTCAGGAACCAATTATACAAATCAGTAAAGACGGGGGCAAGTTGATCAGCACAATGTTTCAGAGTAGAAGTAAACACATTGTCTGGCCCTGCGGCTTTCCTGATATCTAGTTTGCCGAGGAGGGCTTTAACCTGATGCTCTTCAACTACAAAGGGGGGGGTTACAGGTCCCACTCTGACAGCTACCCTAGTACGCTCACCTGCCTGTATGTCAAATCGACAAAGGAATTTATTTAATTTATCCGGGAGTAGGGGGTCTGCGTCCTGGACCGTTTGTTTTTTCTTTGACCCAGTGATCATATGCAGGCCCTGCCAGACCCCTCTGACGTCCCCGGCTTTCAGTTTCTCCTCTAGGCTATCCCTGTATTTAGCCTTAGCTGTTTTCACTGCCCGTTCAAATTCATACCTGGCAGTCTTGTAGATATCAATGT
The DNA here is from genome assembly GCA_900302305.1 of Polymixia japonica. Lineage (NCBI taxonomy): Eukaryota > Metazoa > Chordata > Actinopteri > Polymixiiformes > Polymixiidae > Polymixia > Polymixia japonica. Next base: position 21,189 of record OMKK01085586.1, read on the forward strand.
CTCCACTCTTAAAAGCCTTGTTCTTTCTAACCCAGAGGCTTTTAACCTCTTTGTTAAACCATGGCTTGTTGTTGCCATGCACAGTCACCATCTCTGATGGAATACACCTTTCCTGAGAAAAATAAATATACGATGATAATGTATCAGTGTATTCATCTAACTCAGTACATGCTTCTCTAAGAACATAAAAGTCAGTGGTCTCCAGACAGTGTCTCAGCTCGTCAGCAGCCTTGGGTGAAAAACGTCTCACTGGCCTGACAGTCCGCTTGACAGTCTTAAGCTGTTGGCGGTGCTGGGGGATTAGAAATACCATATTATGGTCAGATTGGCCAAGAGGAGCGCGCACCACGGTGTGAAACGCCTGCGGGATCGTGCAGTAACATTGATCGAGTGTTCTTTCACCCCTGGTGGCGGCGCGTATCTGTTGTTTATACCTGGGTGCCAACTTCCTCAGGTTAACGTGGTTAAAGTCACCCATCGCGAGTAAGAGGGAATCCGGGTGCGCATTCTCCAAGTCTGTAATCCGTGCAGCCAATTGCTGCGATGCCGATTTGGCCTCAGTTTGCAGGGGAATATATGCTGCCACAAGAATGACAGAGGCAAATTCCCTTGGCAAGTAGAATGGTCTACATTGAATAGCGAGGATTTCCAGTTCAGGTGAGCAGTACTGGTGCAGTGTTTTTGTGTCAGTACACCACCTTAGATTGACATAGCAGCCAAGGCCGCCTCCTCGTTGTTTCCCAGGACTCTGCGGTGCGGTCTGCCCGGTGGAAGGAGAAACCCTCTAGCTGAAGCGCTGGGTCGGGAACACCAGGGTGGAGCCACGTCTCACTGAAGACCATGGCAGAGCAGTCCGCGTAGTCCTTCCGTGATGATGTTAACATGGCCAGCTCATCCACTTTGTTGGTTAAGGATCGCACGTTAGATAGGATTATGCTCGGTAAAGGGGAGTGGTGTCTGCGCCTTCTGTAGCGCACGAGTGCGCCGGATCTACTTTCGCGTCTCCTGGGCTCTAACCTGGTGTGTGAGCCAGAGTGTGAGCCCACCTCTGATTGTTTGGCAAAGTCTCTCGAAGAGTAAAGTAGCTGGGATTCAAAGCTTGGCATCCCAGAACATATCCTTAGAAGCTCGATTCTTTCATACTTCAAACACATGCTCTCAGGGAAACACATAAAGAAGACAAACAAACACAGAGCGAGCAGCACCATGTCGCCATATGCCGGCACAATTTTTAGAAGAGTCTATTGCATACCTGACCATCCTGGAATCCCTCCATTGCATGCCTTCCCAAGATTTCTTCCATTATTTCCTAACTAAGGTTTTTCTGGGAGTGTTTTCTTGTCTGGTGGTGGGTTAAGGTCAGGGGGTGTCGTTTAATTCTTTGCGATTATGGGCTTGTGAAGCCCTTTGAGACTACAATGTGATTAAGGGCTATATAAATGAACTTCTCTCTCTCTCTACCCCCCACCCCCAATACCTCAGGTGCGACTCCAGGGTGCGGTCAAGACGCTTGTAGAATGGCCGTGATGTGAAGTAGCCGCTCCAGTAGTGGTCGTCACGGTCGGCGTATGTGAAGAAGTCACCGCGCAGGGTCGGTAGTTCCACGCCTGTTAACAATGCCTGGTTGTTGCTGGGGACAACTGCTTCCACCGGGAGGTGCTTTCGGAGGGCGGAGAAGTAGTCTGACACGGTACCAAACTGGGCCTACGTGTGTGTGGAGGAGAGGGATTGAGGGAGGTTAGCAGAGAAGAAAGAGCAGTTTTGAATTTGGATTTTGCCATTATGAATTCAATCAGAACGTCTGCATCTGCTGATGCTACTACTACTATTACTCCTCCTCCTACTACAGTGACTAGTACCTTAACATGTAGTTCAGGGTGTGAGTTGAAGTAGTCAAATAGTTTCTGGTAGTTGTTGAACTGTGCGTCCCACTCTTTGGCCTCGGTGTAGCGGAAGTCATCACCCAGAGGCGCTAGCATGACGTTGGAGCGGAACAACATGGACTTCTTGCGGTACTGGTCGAGGAGGAGGCGTGCCCTGCAGAGGAAGTGAAGGAGGTAAAGAAGGAGGCAGAGGTGAAGGAGGAGGAGAAAGAGAGAGTTAGCTGCAAGCTTTCTTTGATGCCTACGTCACTGTAAATCATGGTAGTGTTAGCCACACGCTAATAAGGTGGAGTTTTGACATTAGCATTCATCTTTGTAGTCTATAGACCTGTTCACTGTATACAAACAAAACTGGATGCGTGCGCAGCCTTGGCACAGAAAGCAGAAAAAACATTTGTTTTTCTGACAGCGTGCAAGATTAATGTTAATGTTACTGATATGAAATGGGCTCCACACAAACTTTTGTTCCCCTTCCATCCATCACTGCCCTAATCCACTCTCTTTATGGCTTGGACCCACAACCTTCTAATTGTTTTGAATGGATGAGATTCACTTGGAATACTAAAAAATGTAAATCCTTGCTCACTATGATTAGTACAGCCTACTACACAACAACTTCTAACCATTTTCTGAAATGAGCCAGACTTTCTTGACATGATTAGCGTTTGCCATTGTAGTTAATAAGTAGCGTTAGCCCCAAGCTACCCACTCTTTTGAGGATTGGCCAATGAAGACACAAGTTGCAGTTGGACGACAACCTATAATGGAGACCTGCCCACCTCTCCTCAACATTCTCATCCGTGATTGGCCGGGGCGGGATCCTCCAGGGGCAGTTGACACGCCCACCAGGGAGTCGTAGGAAGTCAAACTGGCAGCAGACCTTGGGGTCAGGGCCGCAGGTATGAGGGATGTCGTAACTGTAGAATGGCATCATGTGACACAGGATATCAGTACTGGCGGTGGGGTCTAGGACAGGAAGTAGGAATTGGATAATGAGATACCCTCGTTAAATTAGACAAACAGAGAGGGCGAGATTCATGGCAAAACCCACTCTCTCTCTCTCTAATAGAGGTCACCATATAAACGAGACATCTGGTGTATGTGCACATTGATGTTCCAAAATGCTAAGATGGAGGCTTGATATTCATTTTTCCAATCATTTCTTTAAAACAAAGTTTAAATAAAAACATTTTAGTTTCATTGGATTTATTTTTTAAATATATCTATTCATCTTTTTCTTGTATTTGTTTTTGTTTAATTTGATGTATTTAGACAGAGACAGACAGACAGACGGAGATAGATAGATAGATAGATACCCCAGTTTTGCCGCCATTTAAATTCCAGGGTTTTTTTGGTGGCAAAGTGCTTCTTTACGGCATAGTGGACACGCTGGATTAGCATGTTAGCAAGCCCTGCCCGCTTCAGCAAGTAGGCCATGGAGGGGGAGTGGCCAAAGGGGTCCACTGCCCAACCAGTGGACGGTTTGACTCCTGCGAGGACCAATATAATGAGATCATCATTAGGGAATTGTAGCATTAGCACTAAAGCCAAGACAAATATTATTGCTATTTAGCTTGCTAGCTTGCTATTGCTATCAGGTGCCAATGCTAAAATGAGACACTGGGTCCACACCAGTTGCATGCCAGCAGACACCTTTTGCAAATGGCATGGGTGGAGTCAGTACACCATTTAAAAACCAGTCTTGTGGGTGGATACACCAGATGCATCACACAATTTCCTTGGCGTGAGCGGCGATAACATCAGCAGAGCCACATGGAGGCTCTGACAGGGTCATGCTGAATTCTGTTTACTACGTCACCACAGCTGGCGGATTCTGCTCCATTTTAAAAAGTGGACTCCGCCCATGCCGGCCGTCATAGCCGCTTGCAGAAATATCCCCCAGCGGTATGAAAAGGAGCACACCCCTTGTTATGGGCAACACATCTAAACAATAATTAATGTGTTAGACGAGTGTTCGACGAGTGTGTGCATGCGCGAACATGCTTGCTGCCTGTTGCGATCGCTCCTGCCCGTATTCTTCTTAAGTATTCTTATTGCTTACATTGCTCTTTGTTTTAACACTTGTACACTTTGAGTAGGAGCTGCTGTGACGAAAAGTAATTTCCCCTCGGGATTAATAAAGTAATTCTAATTAGGTTGGTATTGCTATCAGGCGCTAACACTAAAACAAATAATAGGAATAGAACAGAACAGAACAGAACAGAACAGAACAGAACAGAACAGAACAGAACAGAATAATAAAATCTCAACACACCGAGGTTCCTCTCCAGCCATTGATGACCTTCGATGAGTTGGTCCAATAGGGCGAAGTAGTGGGAGTTGGCTTCATCCGCCATGACCCACCCCCCTGTCGTGATCTCCAATTGGCCATTCTGTAATAGCCTGGGGTCCCGCCCCCCCCATACACCAACCAAAGAAAATACATTTAAAAATGTAAAAGTTAAAAAATTTTGAATTAATTCATAAACCTATATTGTTTGTAGAATATTTTTATTTTTCAAAATTCCAAAAACATATACATAAAAAATTATTTTAACATTACATTTTAGCATTTGTATTATTGTACTCAACACAGGAAGTTTTTTGTAATGAAAAAATAAAATTAATAATTCAAATTTAAATACTTTAGTCTGTTTTTCATATTAATTCTATCATGCTGGTTCTCTGTGCTAACGCTAATGCTAATCCTCTCTCATTTTCATTGTCTAACAGTGTGTCTCAACTAATGCTAACTTTCCTTTTCTCTTTCTCATTATTCTTTCTCTATGTCTCTCTACCCAATCATTGGACATCTGTTTCACCAAGTATTTTGAATGGGAAGTTAATAAATCAAGTTAAAATCACTAGGGAAGAGAGAGAGTTACACTCTCTGGTCGAGAGACATAGAGAAAGTTGGCAGACTGTCTCTACGCTCTGTCTGCCAGCTTTCTCTATGTCTCTCGACCAGGGTGTTTTAGTGTTTGCAGTAGTCTCCGTCTCTTGACCATGCTAACGCAAATGCTACCCTTATCTCTCTCTCATTTCCTCTCTCTCCGTCTCTTGAACATGTCAATGCTAACTCTCTCTTTACCGTTTCACTGCATCTCTCTTTTGGTCATCCAAGTTTTCCCACCATTTGGCGAAGTAGCTGATCTCAGACCAGATCATCTTCCTCCTAAAAGAGAGTATAAGTAGCGCTAATACTAGTTGTAGCAGTAGTGGTAGGGTTAGGCCAAAAAGGGTTAGGCCAGTAGCGGTAGGGTTAGGCCAAAAAGGGTTAGGCCAAAGAGTTGGACCAGTGTTCTCTGCAGAGCATGTGAGATTCAGTAGACCCTTCTTGCTATAGCAGAACAAACAGGTATGGGAGGGGTAGAGCAAGGGCTTTTCAGACTTTAAAATACATATTTAATGGCAATTGCAAGTGACAAATAATTTTATAAAGATTTTTCCAGATTTATTTTCCAAAATTTTGCTGCTGAGGCTTTCAGGGGGTCTCAAGTGTCAATCAAGGGTCTTGGACCCCCCGAGAACCCCCCGTATTTTGCACACTGAGTTGGACCAACAGTTCAACAACTACCAGAAACTATTTGACTACTTCAACTCACACCTGAACTACATGTTAACGTAGCAGTAGTGGTAGCAGTAGTAGAGGTAGTAGTGGTGGTAGTAATAGTAGTAGTAGTAGGAGTAGGAGTAGTGGTAGCAGCATTTGTACGAGTAGTAATAGTAGTAGTAGTAGTAATAATAATAGTAGCAGTAGCGGTAGTAACAGTAGTAGTAGTATTCTTAGAACTAGTACCTTTTATCTTCGCTGAGTTTAACCACCATGTTGTTGAGAATATGTTGCGTTTGGTCTCTGTAGTAATCGGCAAATGTCTTCAACCAGCCTGAAACACAAACACAGTAGATTCAGTAGTAGTAGTTGTAGCACTCAAAATCTAAGTATCTAAGTCAAAGTATTTGCAGAGGTACAACTAGCGGCAGAAATGATAATAGTACTACTATTGCTACTACTAGTACTACTACTGCTGCTACAACCACTACTGCTACTACTCTGTAGTACACTTGTAGTTCTCACCGGGGTCGTTGTGGGAGTGCGGTACCACAAATACTTCAAGTGGTTCCTGGTCCCACTCGTCTCCACGGTAACTGATGTCAAAGCCTTGCTTCCAGACACCACCATCTGGGTTGTCGAAGTCCAGGATCTTGTAGATGTCCAGCAACTGCAGAAATACACAGAAGTACATGCAAAGTATTCAGAAAGCCTACAGTATTATATTAAGTTACTACAAATACATGAAAGTACATAAATGTACTTTGAAATAGGTCAATTGTGTTTTATGGATGTCCTGGAGTACTTTGTACATGCGTAGTTACTATAAATACACAAAAAGTACATAGAATATACTTTGAAATATGTAAATTGTTTTCTGGGTGTTCTGGGGTACCTTGGAGATGTCTAATTAGTAGAAAATTCATTTTTCAAATATACTTTATTATTTGGGTTTTCTATGAGTTTTAGATTACTTAGTACAATACAATAAGGACTTTGTGAATGACTTTTCGGTTTTTCTGGCTGGAATGATGCCACAGTATGATCGTGTCCTCCTCGTTGGAGATTTTAACATTCATGTGTGCTGTCCTGATAAGCCGTTGGTGAAGGACTTATTAAGCCTTATTGATTCTTTTAA
>OMKK01085589.1:0-12215 GCA_900302305.1 Polymixia japonica
GTGTGTGTGCGTGTGCGTGTGCGCGTGCGTGTGTGTGTGTGTGTGTGTGAGTGTGTGTTTGTGTATGCGTGTGTGTGTGTGTGTGTGTGTGTGTGTGTGTGTGAGTGTATGTGCGAGTGTGAGTGTATGTGTGAGTGTGTGTGTGTGTTTGTGTGTGTGTGTGTGTGTGTGAGTGTGAGTGTGGGCACTTATTCCATTCCAGATGTTCATCATTATCATTATCATTATCATTATCAACATCATCATCCTATTTTACCTAATTTCCCTAAAAGGATTAAATGTTAAATCTAATCAAATCTAATCTAATTTAATCCACATTATCATCATCATTATTACCATAACCACCTTCATCATCAGCTCTATATTCATCATATAACTCTATCTTCCTTTCCTCTGGTTTCAGGTTGGATACGGTCGCAGGTCGTCAGCTGTGTGTCAGGCCCTCTGAGAGCTGGGTGAAGGACATCATCGCCTACCTGGATCTTAAGGCCAAGCCTGGGCAGCAGAACAACCTCTAACTCTAATACCTCATATCCACTACCAGAGGCAATATTGAAACATTGGCCAGTTTGTGCGTTGTGAGGTTGCACCTTCTCTACAGCTAAGAAACATTGGATGCAAATATGTGACAATGCCCTCCGTAACGTTGCCACGGTGAGCACAGAATCATAAGCTTGCAATAGCCATGGCACAGAACTGTGTGGCTAATATTCTGCCACCTCCTGTCTATGGCTCTGTCTACTACTCTTGGGTTGTTTATCAATACAAACAAACAAACAAACAAGCGCTTCACACTTCCTTGTCACTACATTGGAATTTCAACTTACTTACAAAAGCAGCTTATATCTTAATTCACAATCATTTTTGCTCTTCAGGAACAATTTTCCATCACTAAATTATGAGATACCATCTTCACCCCTGATAGCAAAACTGTTATCACATGTTTGTTATATATGATACTTTATCATTATGTCCAAATTGCAAGAAAAATGTTGGTAGTTGTAATGTGTCATGTGACTGCAGAATGTCTATCATGTTTGTATTTATAGTCATGTGGAAGGTATTTAAAGTGTATTTTTAACTGGTCAGTTTTGCTGATAAGTAACCAAATTTTACAGGAAGGATTGGTTTCTGTATGCTTAAGCTACATTCTATTAAATTAAACTGAGCCAACATATTAAAGTGTGATTGGTATGATTCCCTCATCTCCTCCCCATTATCTCTCTCTCTCTCTCTCTCTCTCTCTCTATGTACTGTATCTATCTATCTATTCCCCTGTTATTGTCAATATTGTGTTGATAGTTTAACTATTGACACATTAACAAAGCGACGTCCACTGACCATAAACAAAAGAAATTGTCATAATATGCCGGTTTAGTGCATGCGTGGAGCAAATTCATTGTCAGTACTCCTACTTTATGTACCTGTTTTTTCCATCTGTTTACGTAATTCAAACTACATGGAGGAGACGGAATGCCAGTGTAGTATACAGTATATTATGGACTTACTATCCTGACACGGTTCCTTTCTACGCCACAAGAGTCCGCACCAACACTACCTAGTTAGGTTATTTAGTTTTTTGAGCCATTGCAATGGGTACAAGAAAAGCTGGTTCACAAGTCAAGCTCTCCGGAAAAGGAACTGCTTTTCGACTCATGATGCATTGATTAAAATGTGTAGTTTACCATTAAAAAACTTTTCCGAAAAGAAATAGGCCACATTGTTTTGCCTCAAGCCGCGGAGGGCTATCGAACCCGAATCCGCGTATGACATCACGATTAGAGGCGGAGTCCGTCTGTCTTTGACCAATAGGAACGCTGCTCCAGAGAAAGAGACAAACGCGCTTATAAACGCATTTTTTTTCCTTCACTTCGATAGTCGTAGTAATACCGCGGTAGCCCTATGTAATTACCGTTTACACAAATCCATTCATTCGGGCTGTTTGCAGGCACCCGGCGTCTGTTTCTTTACGTTGAGATAAGCTTTAGGAAAAAAAAAAAGCTGCGTGTTTTTTCGCTCCGACGTTATTTGGACATCTTTTTATGCCTGGTCTATTCGTCTCCAGGGTGGGTGGTGACACATTACAATGATCGAGCGTCCAGAAACTGCGGTACCGAGCATCGCTGTAAGTGCACTTCTTTCCAAATTGACACCAATGTGCATGGATATTGAAGTGACAGTATTTACGATAGGATCGTGAATGAAAAACCTTTATCGCAAGCCTGTATTGACGTCGTTGTATAGACTCCAACCTGGTCCTTTGCATTGGGGGAAGAAAATAAAGCAATGCGTGGTTATAGAAAATTATTGTTCTGAGCATTTCTCGTTCTGGTCAATGCAATTGTGTGTGCACATTATTTAACGTAGTAGGCCTACTATGTCAGGACATACGGTCAATGGTCAATTGATCCAAGGCCCTGTGCTACTCTTAGAGCATCCTCGTTAGTTGCCTGCTGTCCGGCTCCTAGTTGCTTTGTTCAGAGCACGTCTGCCTCATACAATTTAGGCTATACCTTTGTAACGTGTTCAGATATTTTTTGTCGAGTTTTTTTTAGTTTATTCTGTTTGGAAGGCATCTATTCGGTGCTTTACCACAGGACAAACTGAGATCAGAGACACCAGTCACGAGTTCAGATGATTCTGCCTCTCTTTCTCTCTCTCTCTCTGTCAATAAACTCTCTCGGCCGAGAGAGACAGATACAGATAGACACTGAAGGGGTGGACATGCATAATAATGTCCCCCGGTGAGAGAGATAAAGAGAGAACGGGAGAAATGGACGCAACGTGCTGCGTGCTAAAAATTAAAACACTAAAGCTCAAAGAAAGTGTCTTACATCTCCTTCTGTGTTGTCAGTTTACAATCTGACCACAGACCGCGCAAACACAGCATGTGCACAGGCCTGTTTCCATCTATAAATAATTAAATGTTTAAGCAAGCGGTTAAAGAGCCCCTGAATGATTTTAACAAGTACTCATTGTGTGATGTGGTGAGAGGAGGCAAGTGACAGTGAAACATAGAGAGAGAGAGAGAGAGAGAGAGACTGAGTGGCAGATGGATGAGAGAGAGAGAGCGCCATTGGAATGCAAATGATGTCACCCACTCGCTCACCAGATAGTATGGATAGTATACTGACGAAGTGAGAGACCCCGCTTCCGCCTATTTCCGTCTTCCCGTTAAGGCAGACTAGACCGCTTATCTTTTGACTGTCTAATCTCTTTTTTTTTTCTGCCAGGGCCTCCACCATTTTTGGTGCTGCCTTAGTTGGTTGACATAGGCTGAATGGCATGTGAGCCATCTTGATATTTAAACTCTAGTCTTTGATCTCACCACTGGATCGGCTGGGGGGAGGGGGTTTATACGAATGGTATGGACTGATTAGTCTCTCTCTCTCTCCCCCTCTCTTTCTCTCTCTCTCGCTCTCTCTCTCTCTCTCGCCATCATGCTTTTGCTGCCTCTGTGTTTCTCTCTCTTTCTCTGTCACACCCCTCTCCCCGTTGTGTCCCTTCCTCTGTGTCTTTCTTTCTCTCTGATGAACACACTAAAATACTCTTACTCACACGCCTATGCATTTCAACCATGGGCCCATCGATTCACTCTCAGACACCAACGCAGCTCTCTCCCCATCATCCCTCTATATTTTCACACAGTCCACAGCTCTGGGCCCAGGCCTACGTGGGTAAACACCGACACCTCTTTTTATGATGAACTTCAATAATTGGATGCCTGACCCCATCTGTTACGTGTGCTGCCCACAGGGAAGCTACGGGGAGTGGAGATGGTATCAGAGCTGGTACCTTATGTAACACACACACACTCTCTCTCTCTCTCTCTCTCTCTCATACAAACAAACATGCAACGTTGTACGTGGGTGGATTGAATATGGAGATGGTGGAAAGTGCTTCAGGCTTGCTCCGAATACTTAGGTCCGCTGTCGTAATCGGAAAGCAACGTGCAGCACAGGATATCGACCGGATAGATTGCCTACCTCCCTCTCTCCCTTTCCCTTACCATCTCTGTCTATTGTAATCAGCAGTGATGTAGGTGTGTAACTAGCAGTCCTCTGAATGTCACAAACAATAGAGGGAGACTAAGTGTCGAGCGTGGCTTGTCGCTAATGGTATGAATCCACTGTATGTATGACATTGGCTTATGTTGATGCGCATATAGGCCCGGTTATCTCCACTGAATGTATTGTGACTATCAGATTAGTACCAGCAGAAATAAGCACTAAATATAAAAACAGCCACTGCAAATGGAAAGACCAGCATTAGGTCTCTTAAACCACAGGTCGGGTCCAAAAATAGGTCATTGGCCAACAAATTATGTTTATATAAGCCTGGCATTCCAAGGTAAGACTTATTTTAAAAGCAGATCCTGGGTTGAAAAAGTATAAGACCCTAGGAGTCCATTCACCTGCTGTGTCCAGCGAAGTCAGACCTGGGCAAACTACAGCCCACAACATCCAGACAACATCAATATTCTGATTAAAATGTTTGAATAAAATAGGCCCGCAGAGTTTACTGTTTTAGATCAGGGGGTCTTTTAATTTGACATCTGAGTCAGAGTACTGCCTATGGTTGCTATGATACTAACAGCATGTGAATTAAAGATGAGGGTTTTTTCTGCAAAACGAAAGCAATGATAATCTTGCGTCAGTGGTTAGGACATTTCCATGAAAATAGGGACAAAGGCCTTGAAAATCGCTTTTTGTATTTTCGATTCCTACAGTGCAAAACATCTTAAATGTTTAGGAAACATTTTTGGCCTAACGTATTTTGATAGGTAAAATTCCCCAACTGCCCCAGTTTATTTAGGGTAGTATGATGATGTAACGCGAGTCACAAAAATATGGATTTTTACTTCCTACTCAAATAACCCCTGGTCAGCTGAGACTGCAAGTTAGATTTTTCCTCCTGTTGTTCATACCTAACAAAATGATGCCAGCAACATTCATATCTGGTCTGCATATGCTGTGATACAAAGTGCTGAACTTTAGTAAGGCAGAAAATGGGGTACGACAGCGCAAGTCACAGTGTTTTTATTGCAGTTATTCCAAGACTTGCAGTTTGATCTTTCTTTTCATCTAGTACATAAATTAGTTGCTGAGATTGTCATCGCAGGGCAGCTTGTTGTTTATTTCCCCATAATTCCCATAATTCCATAAATGCTTACTTCAGGATTATGTCACGGTACTCACTGCTGCTGAAAGACATCGGAGGAGACGGCAGAAGCTCCGTGAAGAAGGGATATATGTACGTTACCGCGATCATCAACATGAGATGAACGTGATGGGAAGAAATGAAGGGAACAGAACCTGCCTCGGTCTGTTCGGGAGAAGTTGCAGGGAAACAGGCGTGAAGACGTGAGGAAACGAGTGGTAAAATGCACTGAAAACGGCAACCTACAACTCCACACGAGAAGTATAGGCTAGTTTTTCCTTTCCTGGAAATTACATATTTATTCTAGCTTCTTTTTAATATGAAAGGTTTAATATATTTTATGTATTCTATAGCTTATTATTTTAGTTTCCTCTTTCTCGTTAACCTTTTAAAACATTGTGCAGATATAAAAATGTTTTTTTCCTCCAGCTAAAGTGCGTCTAATTTGTTCATGTTAGTAGACATTGTGTAATGCAAGTCACAATGATTATATAATATTTGTACTTCTTTTTTGTAAATTTTGGATTCCCTTCAATAGTTTTCAAAACCTAATTTAGTAGCAAGACCACTGATAGTATTTTCAGTCATGTATATTTTTGGGAGAAATTGCAGAAGAAATAAAACTGATTTTAGTCTTGTCCTTCTACTGCAACGCATTAGACGTAACTGAAGCCATGTCTTGTAATCAGAAGATTGTTTGTTGATGCATCTTTGTAAAGTGTATGTTAAAATGTAGTTCCTGAAATGGACAAAAATGTATAACGGAAGCATTTGAAAGAAAAGATAAGTAGACATAGAATGCAGAGCATTTAACAAAGAATGGACTTCCAAATACTTATTTACCGGAGTGTCGGGAAAAACTGTTCAAAGAGTGCTATTTGAACCGTCACTTTGAGACCAAGCGTGGCGCAAAAAGACGTCTCCTGAAGAAAAGGCAAAGCACTCAGAGGAGTTGCTTGCACAAATCCAACAAGGTTTTTTCACAAGACTTCATTCAGCACAAGAGAGAATTAGCAGAAGGAGCTGGCTGATGCGCAGGCCAGACTCTTCTTTACATTGAGTGAGTAGTCTACACATTTAGATTGGTCCCATTTCATGTTGTCCAACTGTTGACGGTTGAATTGTCTTATTGAATTTATTGGATTTGATTGTTAAATGCTGGCCTACAAATGAATAGTTGTGTAAGTATAAATAGGTAGGTAATAGGTAAATTAGTGTTTTGTTTTTGTTTCGTTGTTCTTTTTAGCTCATACCGGTAGGACACGTGGCCCATGATGACATACAAAATTCCATAAGTGACCTGCTCATGAAAAGTATTGCCCATCCCTGACCTAGGATGATGCAATTATAGTGATCAAGGGCTATTGTCCATAAAATTAATATCCTCTGGCCCTTAGTTGTTGCTGCCAGTTTGTTGTTTTGTTATGAGCTCTAAAGTAAAATGATCAAAATGGCCAGTTTCTCCTTGTCCTCATTAGAGTCATTTAAAGTGTAGCATGTCACAACCTCTTTTTATATTAGATGGAACAGCCCTAAGGTGTTCCAACTGACATTGATGGGATTCTTTTCCTGTGGGAATTTTGCTTTTATGATGCAAAACACATATTTATTTATAATGATGACTCCTTGTTGCCTATTATTGCCAGATTTTCTGTGTTGTCCCGATGACATCTTTGAGTCATAAATGGATCCAGTAAGGCACTTATATATCTCTCCGGTGTGTTTATTTAACCACATCCTCTGTTAACCTGATGACTGTTGGATGGGTACAAGTGTACAGGTGTTGGATTTTTACTTTTTTGGGCTTTTGTATATAAAGATTATAACTTTTTTTAGTCCCCTTCTTTGTTACTAGCACAAGTCAGGAATTGTTCCAGCTCCTGTTGGTTGAAAGTAGATACAGTGGAATCTTTTCCCTGTGTCATACCGTTAAGGATCTGACTGCTAAGAGGTTTTATTGGGGTCAGTCACAGTTTCTCTTACCTTCTCCTCTACCATTTCCTGCGTTTTGTGGTGTCCTCTTCGCACGCCCGGTAGAACTCGACCCAAGCCTATAAAATTCATGCTCAGCCAGACACAAACCAGGAAAAATGCAAAACTCTGAGAGGTTAAAAGCTTTTGGTGACACAAACTAACTGACTAAAGATCCCATCGCTAGTGTGTATTACGCTGCACTTTTCCATTTGGTTAAGGGAGGTCAGTGATCAATTGTGTTTGCTTCACATAGCACGGGGGATGATGTGATGGGAGAGGGAGGGAGAGAGAGAGAGAGAGAGAGACGGAGAGATACCTCAGTGGTGGAAAACGGCAAGAGAAGAAGCAGCATCTGGTTAAAGCCCTGGTGGTGATCTGGAGCGAGATTCACTGTCTCCATGACGACATGTCTCACGTGAGGGAGATGGTGAGCATGATGCAACACGTAGGAGATGCTCCATTGGCATTCAGATTTGGTTGGTTTCCTTTTCTTTGCCAGGTTGTCTTTGGTTATTCGAGGTCACGCTTTTCTTTCACCAGCATTCATCTGCTGAGATAGTAGACGATCACATTTTGAGGTGTCTCATTAATTTTGTTTAGGGGCGTTCATTTCCGCTTCGTTGGACTCAGTCGGATTTACCCAGCGCTGCTAGCTTGTTGACTCTGTTGACTCTCTCCCACATCCTCTTTCTACAGCCTGACAGTCTGTAGTCCTTCTGTCAGAGGGGGAGTTGGTGGAGGGACTCCCTTCCTCTCACCTCCTCCACCTATAACCAGCCCTTCTCCCTCTTGTATTTATCGCAGCTGAACTTCACTTCAAAGGGGCTCTGTCGCTGCAGGACAGAGAAATGCTAATTGCAGGTTCACAAGAAACAAGGTTTTTGTCACTGTGAGCACACACATGACGACAGTATGAATTGAGGTGTACCTGCACCATTGCGCACGCAAGTAAATGCCTGAAGGAGAGAGCACAGTTCTGTGCGCTCTCCAAAGTGTTTTTCAGTGCGCAAGTTTCATTTAATTTTGACATTCGGGGGCGGGCTCAGCGATGTGCCTTTTTTGATTTGATTGGTTACTGCCTTTTTCTGGAACTCTGCTAAGATTGGCTCTGTGCAACAACGTCACAGCAAAGGGGATCAACAATTTGCCAGGCCTTCTACGGCATAAAATTGTCTAAACGTTTCATTAGGCTTATGTGCATGAGAATCAAAAATAGCAAAGAGGATCACCCTGCTTAATAACTACACATGTGTTTAATGCAGTGGTCACAAAACAAGCATTAAAATCAAGTGCAAGATCCAGTGGCATAGTGATGCTCATCATATCTGTGTCTGTATATTCTTAGCAAAGACATCAGCAGTAGCATTAATACTCTGTTTATGCTTTATTTAAAATTATTCATCATTTTTAATTTTAATCTGTATTTATTTCTGTATTGTGTCTTTGTGTTTTTTACTGTGTGCACCGTATGATTCACATCCTTTGTAAAGCACTCTGTGCATTCGTGCTGGGAGGGGTGCTATAGAAATAAACTTTTACTTACTTACTTATTAGGTATGAATGATAAAGGGCGGTTCTTAAATAAACAAATATACATTTTTATCTATTATTTTATTATTTTTATTATAATTATTTAATTACAGATCAGACCTACTTTCTCTACATTTACTGTGTGGATATAGGCATAGGCTACAAATTGCCTGAACCAGAGATTGCAAGCTGTGCACATCTTTTTTGTTTTTTCCCTCGTAACAAACGCCATGTTAAAAGTCTTCAAATTAGTATTTAGTTTTTATTCGTAGTTTTTATTTACATCTCAAATGGACATGAATGCAATGATATGGTTTAATTGGTGAGAAGTGAGAAATTACTACTGCGGTAGGCTATTTCTTGTTCATTTTAACGGAACGGCGATCTTATATTTATAGAAACATCCTCATGGGATAAGAGTATTGCTCACAAAGACGGAGCAGGTGCCGAGTAGTGATGTGTCGTTCGCGAACGAGCCGGCTCTAAGAGCCGATTCTTTGTAGCGAACGAGAAGAGCCGACTCCCGTCGGGGAGAGCCGAATCTTCAGGCGCTCCAGCTCAGCTCTGTTGAGAATCCATGCAGGCAGGGGCGGGACTTTATTTTGATGGGCACACCATGCGGCCAATCACACGCGAGGACAGAATAGGATCATACCATTATGTGAAAGAAGGAATTTAAAGGTTTAATTTAAAGGTTTGATTAAATGTTAAACAATAGTAATTGTATTTTTTTTGTAACGAAAAAAATGCATAAAAACATGGCTTTTATGAAAACACTAAATGAAAAATTGCTTACCAACACACAAACCATTCATAATTGCTAAATTAGGCTAAAATAGAAGGCTCCGAGTGATACTAAGAAGAGCCATTTAGGAGCCGTAAGAGCCGGCTCTTCTAAGGGAGCCGGGCCTCCCATCACGAGCGAGGAGGTTCGTTACTCTCGTTCGCAGTACTCTCGCACGTCCTCGTTTTTTCTCGCGAGATTTGACATTGATTTGACCGTAGACGCTGAAGGTGTGCGAGTGTATGCGTATACTTGCGTGTTTCTCTGTGTGAGTTAATATTAGCTCATCTCTTGCCAGTGTGCTGTTTATTCGGTTTGTATATCTGGTCTGTACACGGCGTTCAAGATGAAACGTTCCAAAGTAAGCAACTCATTTCTGAGTGTTTGTGTTTACAACTAACGGTTCAGGCTGACGTCTCCATTAATTCAGCGTATCTCTCTCTCTCTCTCTCTCTCTCTCTCTCTCTCTCTCTCTCTCCCTCTCTCCCTCTGTGTGTGTGTGTGTGTTTTCTTTCAGCAGAGGAACCTGGAGGGGTATGTGGGCTTCGCTAACCTCCCCAACCAGGTCTACAGGAAGTCTGTGAAAAGGGGCTTCGAGTTCACACTCATGGTTGTCGGTGAGTCGCACATCTACTTCTGTCTGCGCGGAGGAGCGGTCATTTTACCGTTGTGCCTTAAAAACAATTGCCACTAAAAAGCACCCCCTTTCCTTGACTCTACTTAAACGTGTTTCTTTACACGCTAGTGTTCTTAGAATTTCAAAATCACATTTAGAAACCAAGTTAGAAGCTATTTTGCTCCTATTACTATGAAATAACAGCAAGCCAGATGGCGCAAAGAACAGACTAACTCTTTTACAGACTATTTGAAACCTTTTATTGATTTGAGATGATTCAGGCTATATAAATAAACGTAACTTGGCTTAAACTTGACTTATTATGGCAGTCTATTGAAGACATGTGCAAGTTATTAATTTTAAGTTGTGATCACGACAAAACAGAAGTTTTTTGAGGTGGCAATGTCTTCTCACTGTCATTATTGCATTTGTCTGCTTGGAGATGAACATACTTACAGTTTTGACTTGATGAAAAACCAGTGTGTGTGTGTGGAGGAGGAAGGGGTAAGGGGGTGAACTAGGCTATAGTTTCAATAAAAATGTCTTGTGTGAAATCAATTACTATGAAATCAGTTCTCATCTTTGCGCCATAGGCCTGTAAGCAACCCTGTATCTTTATTTGGTAGTATATAAAATTATTTGGGGTTTTTCTGTTTGTTGGCCGAGCAGAACAATTTTCAGCATCTATTCTTATTGTCACTTTTGATTCAGGGGTTCCGCTAAAATAAGTTACTAATCAGTCTGTCAAAGTCTGTTTTGTCTATTTTCATGTTTACTGATGTTTTACGTTGTACTTGGGGATGTATGTCGGTATTATACCACATGTAGCCTGTTAGTGCACACTGTTACAATGTATTTGTGGGTGTTCCTGGCCTATCTATAATCTAGTTCTTTGAGAAAGCTGCGCTGTTTTGTGTCATGGCTTTTAGGCATGCCAAAAACTACTATTCCCTACATGCAACGCTCAACGTGCCAATCATAGCTCTTTCCGAACACTTGAGCTGTCAGTGTCTTTGCTGCTGCTGTGAGAGAAATGAAATTGATTCACACACTGTTCATAGCCGGTTGAGTTGCCTGTAGGTGTGTAGCAGCCTCAAAGGGATAGTTCACCTAGACTGCATAATTCTGTAATAGTTGTCCAATCGAAACTATTTTGATTATTCATTTGAAATTAATATTACTAAACATAAAGAGATATAATGTTGACCTTTTCTAATCAAGTCCCTTGGTCAGTTGGTAGGCTATTGTTTTAATCTTTGCGATAAAAGTAAAATTACTTAGATTTAGTAATTAGATTTTCGTCAGCACCACCACCCCTGTCTGTTGAATGGGTGGTCATTTGACCAGTAACACAGCGGAAAAAGTAGGCACAAAAGGCCCGGTGCTTCTAGTGCGTCCGTGTAAGTGAGTCTGTGAATGTGTGTTTTTGCTTGTGTGTTGGTGTGCGCTTGGACTGTGTGTGTGTGTGTGTGTGTGTGTGTGTGTGTGTGTGTGTGGTGTGTGTCTCAAGCATTTATATGTACACCTGCAGATGTCCACTTGTCAGTGTGTGTTTGCATACTTGTGTCCAGGCAGGTCATGAACTCAGGTTAAAGAAACGTGTACAGCATCTCTTTGTAACTGTTGCAAAGTATGCTAATTTGACAATTCAGGAAGGATTTCTGTGAAGCATTAATGCCATGCCTGGACTTAGGCTTAAAAATCAACAATGTTGTCTTTGTATAGCACCTGTGAAAATAGTTGGATGTAGGCATCAAGCATTTTTGGTGAAAGATAGTTTTAAGTAGTTTCCCAGGGGAACTCACTTTGTAGTCCGGAACGAACAATGACACATCTGTGTTTTTTTGGATGATTTGATTTGTAAACTGGGCGCATCGGTGAGCTACAGGAAGCAGGATGTAGGTTGCAGTATGAATGAACTTGGTTGTAAATGTGGCTAACGGGATTATAGAGGGAGGGAAGTGGACTGAGGAGCAGCCGTGGGATGGGTTTGGCTGTCTATACACACACACACACACACACACACACACACACACACACACAGGGCAACAGCGCAACAGCATTGCATTGATATATTGAACCATGCACTCTGTAAGAGGCCCTGTAATGAACATGCTGTGCACTACAGATAACTAGATATGGATTGTACTT
>OMKK01085592.1:0-12684 GCA_900302305.1 Polymixia japonica
GAGAGAGAGAGAGAGAGAGAGAGAGAGAGAGAGAGAGAGAGAGAGAGAGATCAAAGTACAGACGTTTTTCAGAGTAGGTCTTTTGAAAGGTTTATAATGTTAGAATATAGTCTGTGTGATAAAAGTTAACAAAGCTAGGAGATATTTTGATACAGTGTTATGCAATGTGGTTTAAATGAAGGAAATTGGGGCAGAAGGCAATTAGAACAATGAACACCTCAGCGGTCATTCCTCCAGTCTCAGATCAAGATGAAAAAAGAGAAAAGTGGCTCTGATTTAGCACATGGTCTGTGATTTTCCCTTAATGATGCCCCATCACCAGGCTATTTCTTCTATAAAGACTCGTTTTTGAAATGACTTTTTTCCAAACTGCACCCATTTTTACCTCTAATATATTAGAAATATATTTGAATGACTGATTATGAACGTTTGAATGAGCGAAGATGATATAATTGGTTTGATAGTGAACAGGATTTAAGAATAATGATGGGATTACAGTATTCGGATTACAAATGAATTGTGTGCCATTACACTAGTCTTCTTCATTATTTACATCAAGCTGAACATTTATTTTGCCCCAAATGCTGTTTATAGGAAAACTATTTACCAGATAAAGTGTGCCAATATAACAATTTGACAATTTAAGTTATTTTCAGTGAACAGCTATGACCGTTGTAGACTTATTGCCCCCAGTGGATATGCAATAGTTTGATGGCTTGGTGGGCAGGGTACACTTGTGTTTAAAAAATCCTAACTTGTCATGTCATCCCAACAGACAATATGACAAAGTTGTAAAATTACTGTAACACAAGCCCTAAAAATGACCTAAAATTGTCATGCATTCAGTTCTAAATAAATGCATCGTACCCATGAGGGGAGCACCTAGTGTATTAAAATGATCCCACCATTGTCAAAAACTGACGGGGCTTCTTCTGCTGACGGTGCGTTCACTGACTCACTGCACGGTGAGTTAAAGGTGGTTACAAGTTGCAGTCAAATGAGATGAGTCTGTAAAAAAAGTTTACGAGTAAAGCAGCTGGTGGTTTCTAACAAATTAATAAAGTTCGACTTACTTGTAAAAAAGACGGGTGTTCGGTCATGTATCTCGGCGTCTGCGAAACTTTGCAAAACACTTTTGACTGATAGATGCTGCGCGTCAACAACCGCGCGTCCAGCCCGCAGAAAGGTCGCGTACCGCGCCGCTTCGTTAACGCGGGTCAGCGTAGCTTTGAACGCGGCAAAACGTCGCTGACGCGCCCCATGTTCATTCAGCCCTAGACTATATTTTCATGAGCCCGGGATATATTCCCTTGATTTGTTTTGGCTTCGGTTTGTATATTTAAAGGTGCGCGTGCGCGTGCGTGTGTAGCCCACGTGTGCGCGCGTTTCGCAACGTGCGTAGCCGCCGCGTCCGTCAGTCATCGGGGCGGAACGACGCCTGGTTCCATTCACAAAATCGTAGTAGGCATCGACCGCTGCATATTCAATAAAGCATAGCTGGGTTTTTTATTATAAATCGCAATTACATTTGTTATTGGTGATTAGAATGGACAATCACTGTTCGTTCATGCACGTAATTGCCCTTTTCTAATATCTAAATAGGATGAATAGGGTGGCTGGACATTCCATTTCTTCTTTATTCCGCAAATACTGCCGTTTCCTTCTCAAATGTAAAGTTAACAAAGGCAGAGGTATTGTGATTTAACTTTTCATAGACGGAATAACTGGAGTATGATGATAAGATATTGGTTATTCCCGTTTCCCTGTCAATGGCTTTAAACCCCTGGATTTACCCCGTGGATGAAAAACTGAACTGCCAGAGATAAAACAGTGTGTTGCTTAGATAACTTTGACTTAAAATATCGTTCTCTGAAACACCAACTCCTTCCAAGCAGAATTTGGAAAACCATTAATGCTTTTTGACACCTGAAAGAAAACAAAAAAAACAAATCAATTATTATACTTAGCTGCCCCTGATGAATTAAAGAGGCTGAACAGGATCTTGGGGAATATCTTTTTTTTTAAACCTCTGGTCTAAGTGTTCTTACATATATTATCTATGAACTGAATCCCAGTTTTACCTCATTCTGCAACAGAATCTCCAGTTTATCGAGGAAGGCTTTTCTTGCATTTCAAAACGTACTGGTGATGTTTTGAAACAATAACTTCTACACATATGAGCGAATGTCAAAACACATATCCTGGAGTTTCATTCAGTGTCCCATTGAGTTTCAAGTCACTCTTGGAGCCGTTAATGTACCATCTGCCCATCTGTCGTTATCTGCTCCCTGTCAAGTTTCCCTTTCATTGACACATAGTGAGTATGCTGTCTTTCTGAGACTGAAACGTTATAACTTGGCAATCAACAAACTGAGCCTTAATGCAATCCACAAACATTTTGCGTGAGGACGTGTATACATTGTAGCTTTAGAGATTAGCAAACTACAATATATAGACACTATAGTCCCGCATTTTGTACCCACATGATGGCTTGGTGGGTAGGGTACACTTGTGTTTCAAAATTACAGGAAGTATATGTTTTTTCAAAAATACTACGTATATTTGATTTGATATATTTGACTCAGCGTGCCAGAAACAACACAAGGCTGATGCTGTAAGTACGCTATTAACCAAAGTCCCGTGTTTAAACCACGATAAGCCGCGCTAGCAACGCTTTTGTGCCGTAAAAACAATGCTATCGACAGCCAGGTTGTTGATATGCGGCCCTCTTCACACACGGTACATGCTAAACGCTAGGAAAATAATTTTCAAGGCTAGAGAGGTACGGCAACACAGACACCCCACTCCACTTATCAAAACAACCCACTTAAAGACTGTGCTCTGAACCTTGACATTACCTTCCATTGAGAGAGCGGTTGGAGCACTGCTTTGAGACAGGGCTTTGTCGCCCATTACAAGGCCATTGAGCTGCACTGACCTGTAATCCCGACCTTAAGTTATGTTTGTCTGTTGCCTGAACCGCTTCAGAGTTGCCACAAATAACTGGAGTCTCTGGATTCCTCTCAAGGTTTTGAGTGGCAATACCGGGTCAGGAGAGAAGGCTGAATTGAATATGGAAAATGCATGTTTAATTCAAATGGAAAATTCTCAACTTAAGTGCTAAGACAGATAATAGGATAAAAATAAAAGGAAGTGTGTAACAGTAGTGGTGGTACCATGACAGTAAGTGTAGCAATTTGTTTCTATCTAATGAAAAATACCCCTCATAGAGGTTTACTTTGACCTCTGCCCTATCTATTTAAGCTGCAGAGAAAAATTCAAAGAATTTAATTTTTGCAAGAGGAGAGAAGTGCAGAAACTCTCCATAGTAATCAGGGTAAGAGCTGCTGAGGCCATTTCTTTGTGGTGTAATAATGCCCCCTAGTGACATCACAGGTCCCCTTAAACACTATAGGGCAGGGATGACACCATCCCGAAAATGGTTTACAGCCCCCCTTCAGTGAGCTCACAAACACCAAGACGTTAAACCAGCCTTAAAATCAAATTATTGTTTAACAAGGCAGAGTGGAAGATTGACTGATTCCTGTAAATTTAAAAGGCATAGCTCACATCCATAGTACATCCCTGATTAAATTGAATTGAATATGTTGTATACCTGACGTTTGTTTCGACTGGGACTATGCCTGGTGTAGATAATCAAACATCACTTATAGAGATTGGTTATTTTCACAGGTCAGAAATTTGAAAGGGCTAATTAAGTCAATGGAGAAGGGCATTTAGTAGCATTGAGATTCTGGACCTCAAGGGTCAGCCAAGAGATTCAGGACCTAGGACCAAGTAATTTTTTTAAAAGAGTTACTCTTATGTTTCAGTGTCTTGAGGTTAGAAAAGATGATCAGTAGTATCACTGTGTTGATCTCATGTCTTGAAGGTGTTCGGTTTCTTAAAAGTACGTTTGAGAATGACATTTAACAACGGCCTCTCCCAGTTTTACCTCTCTGGTGAAATAAGGAAGTTCTGTGTATATATTTCAGGGGTATAAGCAAACCAAATATTTTCTGCTAATGTGTGATATAGTTCAATTGAGGGTAATGGACATAGTTGTAAGGTAAACGAACCACTAGATGGCGCTTCTGGGCAGAATTTCACTGCAGATTCTATACTGCTGTGTTCCAACCACATAATGTCCCTGTAGGTTTTCCTACACGATAGTCTTTATTTTGGCAAAGAAAATATTCCCCGATTTGGTACCTTGTCTCATAAATATGAACTATGATAATGATAATTGGAATATGCTTGTGATAAGATATGGATTAGCTAAGATGATTGAACCGTAACGTAATTTTTTGACTACCAGCAAACTTAACTGCCAAGAGTAAAATGTGGGGCTCCAAGTAAGTAATTCCTGATAGGCCTCCAGGTCAGCTCGTTTAAAATTGTGAACGCACGTCTTTAAAGAGATTCTTCCATCCACTTCCATCTTTCAAGGCTTCGGTCAAGATGTTAACTGATATGAACTAATAGTTATCCCTAAATAAATACCATTCGTAGTTTCTGTTGCCACCTTCCTAAGGCAACATCGTAGAGGTTCACCAACACGTCTGCCAACATGCTGTCAGTCTTTCCCAGTTTAATTTTAATTTGGCAGAAGACCACAGGATCAGATTGTTGTTGAAGAAGATGGCTGAAAGCAGAGGCAGGAAAGGGAACACAGACAAGGATGTAGAGTCAAGAAGACTGACGGACAAGGGAAGGAAAAAGTAAACAAGCCTGTTGTTTCCATGTTTAGGGTAGGGGGATAACATTTGAGGATATAAGAAAATACATATTTTAATCTTAACCTTTTAATAACCTTATTTAGTTACCGTGTTGCCTATTTTTTAAAGTGCACGCACACGTGACAGTCAATCACTTAATCGTCAGGTCATCAAGTGTCAGTAGATTCAACGAGATTGCAAAACGTGTTTGTGAGATTTGACTGATGCAGACTTCTCCAAACTAAAGATATCTATTGTAGCTGAACTTAAAAAGAAAAAAAAACAGACTTGGTCATTATATAACTTTAGTTCTTCCTGTGATTAATAGGAGAAATTTTCAAGAGTAGAACAAAAGATGTAGACCTGTAAAGTTCCCTACTGGATTTTTAATACAGTCATAATAACCAAGATCTCTTTTGGATTTATCAATACCATCTGCCTTTAGTTGAGAGCACCGTGCCAACGCAAGGCTAACATTGAGACAACTAATACTAAGCTGCTTCAAGGATTATGCATAGTTTGAGGCCAAACCACGGTTGTATGAAATCATTCAATTATGAGTTTCTTTGTATTGAAGTGCAGCATGTGGACACATTGACCTCAACATGTCGGGAATCTTTCTCTGCATCCATTAGCTTTTGTTAAAATCGTCAATATCGCCCCACCAGGCAAAATAACTAAAGTATCCAGGTGCAATGTTTGATTTGACCGAGGTTTTGCCAGACTCCTAAAAAGAGCGACACAATGAAAAAGCACGAGGGAAGAAATGGTAAATGGACTGCATTTATATAACGTTTTCCTAGTCTTGTGACTACTCAAAGCGCTTTACAGTACATGCCTCACATTCGCCGGTTAACGCGCACGTGTGCACATCGATGGCGGAGGCCGGCACGCAAGGCGCACACCTGCCTCGTCGACTCGAGAGCGGTTCGGGCGTCTTGCTCAAGGACGCTTCGACGTGCTACTTCGGGAGGAGCCGGGGGATCGAACCGGGAACCATCTGTTTACCGGACGACACGCTCCACCTCCCTCACGTCCCGCAAAGGAGGCGACCCTGCGCCAGACATCGCTTTCTCCCTGCAAATAAATGCATTGGAGGTTTAAAGTACCTGTGTCTCGTATCCACAGAGGATCGCTTGGGTGGACGCCTGTGTTTTTCCAATAGTGGCTGGGTGTGACACTGAATCCATGCGTCGTTGACTATCAAAACCCCCATGTAAAGTGTCCACGGTGGGGGCTCATTGATTATCTCATATCTGCTGCCCAACAGAGATGTCAACATTACTATTGGCAGTAGATAGTGATGGATTAGGAATAAATGTTGACTGATGAGTGCAATCAAAGCTAGCGGCCTTGATTTCTTCTCTCGGGGTGTGAATGTGCGCGCGGATGAGTGTGTAATATCAATGTTGCAGAGTAATACAGGGAGTTACATCATCACCACTTAACGGTATTACAGGCCGCTTGCTAGACTATTGGTGCCCATGGGAGAAACTGCAATTCAAATGTTAAATTACTTTAATACACATCCAGGTTGGGGATATGTGAGTAAGGATTGCATTCCTGCTCTGTTTTCTGTTTGTGTGTTCTGTGCGTGTGTGTGTGTGCGTGCGTGCGCGTCGGCGCGCTTGCACGTGTTGTTGTTTTCTTTACCATGTCTTGACAATCGCGCTCTCAGTAGCGATGCAAACGCCAACCACTGCACGGCAAACGATCATCCTTGTGATTGAGATGCAAATTAAAAGGCAGAGCCACAGAAAGTAACAGCAAAGCACTATGTGTCACTCAAAAAACAGCCACCTCTTGTGTCTGTTGGAGCTGCTGCAGAAAGTGCTTCTTTTATAGCCATTTTTCATTTCACAGTTATAAGAAAGATGCCAATACACAAAAAAAATATCCACAGCTTTAATTTGCCGGAATTACTAGTTATTCCAAACAGCAGACAGTTGGCATTGTTTGCTTGACAGCCCATTGTCCAGCTTGGTTCAATATGAATGCCTACTGAATTTTGTGTGCAGCTGGTTCGGGTCCACTGACAAACTGCTAGTATTATAGCTCGTAGAGTCCCAAGCTTAATGATGTATTGTCCTCAATCAACCTAAAACCAATGAACAACATAAAAGTGAAGAGAGGACACTAATTCAGAGTATTGCATTATCGCGGCTGACAATGCCAAGTGGCAAAGTATTCTCTCTTATAATGAACATGAATTCTAAGCTTGCTGTTTTGTAGCTACCATTAAAGTTGCCTTGCAATGCACCGACGAAGTTTAATCTTCATAAACTTCTAATATAGATTTCCTGTTTCATATGCAACCAAAAGTCAGCATGTTGACCAATAAGGCACCTTTTATGTTAATTAAGAGGTTTGAATAATTCATGACCTCGACATCACAAACAATAAGCTCGTAACAGAGGCGTTGGGAAACAGATGTGCTTAGCCCTTAACCAGCTAATCATCATTCACAGAAATCTGAGAGCCAAGCAGATTTGTAATAAGAAAACTCTGCCTTTTCACATCGTTTCTGCATCATTTGTCTGCAGAAAATTTAGCGAGTTATGTTTGGAGAACTGCAAAGTAGTCACTTGGTTCAAGCTGTTGGGAGTTCATTGTTTTATTTATTTTTTCCTGTATGCTGAGAGGAGGGTTTTGTTTACTGCGTGTTGTGGGTTGATGTTTTTGGCTAATTACAACCAAAAAAGATTTCTGTATACATCCACCAAGACAAATTTGCTGTGAACTACTACATATTTTATACAAGCTAACTCGTGGCTTTTTATACATGCAAAGTGCAAGGGATCGTTGTGTCACTGGCACTTAGAGACTGAAAACAATCATTTGGAAGAGGCTATTGAAAATCCATACCAAGGTCTGCACACCGCACCTATAGCTATATCTAAAACCCAATAACCCCGGAGAGATCTTTCCATTGAGCTTCTACGAACAATGTGCGAAAAACAAATGCCACCACCAAACACTCTCAAACCGCACGAGACAGAGATGAACACCCGCGATGTGTCTTTCTGCGGTGGAGGTTTCTCCGGAGGAGAAAACTATAGGAGGGAACCCGCTCGGGTGACATTCTAGTTGTTTGTTCCATTATGCTGCATGCTTCACTTAAGAACAGACCTTCTAATGCTCTCAAAATGAAAGCAAACACAAAGCTCGACTGCTTCATTTTCTCATGACGGAAGCAAACATTTCATTTAAAGAGTTGGTTGCGGTACTTCCAAAAGTTCTACCCAAATTACTGAGAGAGACTGCCTTTTGTCTTATGACAAAGTTAACGGAGGATATTCAAGCACTCACTGGAGACTATTGAAGCTTGGTAGTTATTACCTCTTCATTTCTATATGCGGCAGTCTATGGCAGGGTGGCTGCATATGCTCAAATATATTTGATTTGTAAAAAAAAAAAGAAAAAGAAAAAGAAGAACAGTTCATCTTTCGGTCAAGGAAGGAACACATCCTTCCTGTCTGTGTCTGGATTATCAGAGCTCCACTCCCCAAACACCACTTTCGTAGAAAATGTAATAATCTTGTAGACAATACAGAAAGAGCAGCATTGAACAGTCCACATACGCTACCCTGACCTTTACTATTCGATGGCTATATTGATTGCAGATGTCCTAGGACCTAATGCTCGGCAGTAAAATTGAACATTGGAAGCACACACACACACACACACACACACACACACACACAGTGCGAGTCAATGGAAGGCTGGTGAAATGAGAGCTAAAATATTTATAGGTAATGCATATTCAGCTGAGGGTACTTTTGTATCATCCGCTGCAACACTTTTACTGTTTAAATATTTATCGCTGCTTAAATAAATGGAACAGCATCACACCCTGACCATTGGGGATGTCTGGGTGAATGTGAATGTTGAAACTTTACTATAAGATACCACAACAGAGTCTCCCGGGGCAACGGGATTTACACTCTGAGTTCCACTTGTCTCACTACGAGGTTCATAATTGGTTTCAGGCTGACAACGTTATTCAACTTGACTGCTTATGCCTTTTATTCTGTTTAATTGTATGCAATTGTTGTGGGGACTTTTATGCTAGCCACACAGAACTAGCAACGTCTGCACCGAACTTGTCAGCGTTTACAAAGGAACTGAGGAGTCTGGAAGCGTGATGCGGGGTCGTATCAAGGTAACCGCCCACGTTTGGCACACATTGTTCATTCTGTTCAGTGAAGGTTTAAGTCTTTCACCCCCGAGCTGCATTGTGATCTTTTTTTGTTTATATGTACTGTATGTCCAATTCATGCTGTTATGTAAAATGTTCCTGGATATGAAAGGAGCATGGAACAATGGTTCTCAAAGTGGGGTCCAGGGACCACCAACGGTCCTTGAGAGGGTTCCAAGGAGAGCCCCCGCAAAAATAAGGGATAGCTCAGCTTCTCGATTATTTCATTGTTTCGTCATTTTATCTCTCATTTCAGTGACTGTTTTGGTCAAGGGTTTTGTTTGCTTCCCTGTTGTCACCCCAGCTAAAGTACAGGCATTTAAAATGATGTACCGTATCATATCTAACAACAAAAATCTCCTCAGATTCAGAAGGGGTTCCTTGGGATGCAATCTTATCAAACAGGGTTTGTGGTCTAATGTGTATCTGTACAGAGATCCTTAAAATAGACCGGTTCTGGAGCCCCTGGCACAGACTACACAGTACTGTTCTCTAAAAGATTCAAACATACTGTACATACATACATACACGCATACATACACACATACATACATACAGTACATACACACATACACACATACATACATACATACATACAGTACATACATACATACACACAAACATACTGTACATACATACATACATACATACATGCATACTTACATACATACATACATACATGCATTCATACATGCATACATACATACATACATACATACATGCATACATACATACATACATACATACATGCATACATTCATACATACATACATACATACATACATACATACATACATACATACATACATACATGCATACATTCATACATACATACATACATGCATACATACATACATACATACATACATACATACATACATACATACATTCATACATACATACATACATACATACATGCATACATACATACATACATACATACATTCATACATACATACATGCATACATACATTCATACATACATACGCAGGGCTGTTGTACATAACACTTGGCACTTAGGGGTTAATATTTTACACCCCTACCAACACTTCCCCTCAAAACTAAAATAGACACATCAGAACACATTTTGATTCAGCCATCACTTACAGCATTGTGCGTCCGTTGGTAGGATTTATAACAGCCAAATGAGCTGTGCTCAAAGTGTGTGTTGACACTGGCGCTAGGACGTGGGCAGCGATGCCTGCTGCCACCTGCTCCCTTCCCAATTCTTTCTACTTAAGAGTACAAGGCTCCGACAGTGTGTCTAATGTTGTCTGCGGCACCAGTTCAGCGGTGAGGGATCTTTTATCAGGGCTATAGCAATAGTTATATGACGACGTTGTACCAACTTGAAGAGTATCTCAGTCTTCAAGGTTGTCCCTATACAAGTACAGAGACTGATTATTAGCCGAACTAAACTGTTTGGCGTTTCAGATTCCCCAGCACACACAAAAGATTGTGTAACAATTTGTAAAAGAATTTGGGCTAGCAACTGGACGGCAGCCGGTGTTACATCTAATGTGTCCGCCAACACTGCTTAATACCCCTGATACAGGCAGTAAAACCTGGGCAACGTCCTGTATGTGTATATTTAGGAGAGATATGTTAAAAGGCAAATTCCAGTTACCCCGTGGAGACTGACAGAACCAAGTAATATTAATCTTAGGCCTCATTAAACATACAAAATACAATGCGAGATCTAGTGCATAGATGATATGCAGCCCAGCTGCTTTACAATGATAAATACGTTTGGTTTTTATAAACGTACATTATAACCTTTAATGAACGCTTAGGATTGTGAGTATCAACACCGTTATGACTGTCACACGCGTTACAAACTGTAAATTACATGCAATGTTTCAGTGTCACACATGTATCTTTGTCAACAAACTGCTATCGATGTTGTTTTTTTTCAGTTTTAGACTTGGATTCGCCGGTTGCCAGTTTTGATTGAGTACATCTCTGAGTTTACTGGACGTGCCCCCAGGCCAGGCCTCTGAAGCAGCTTTTCTAATTGCGGGTCTCTTTTGTAGCCAAGCAAATTTTTATTGACCTACAAGAGGATTTATCTCAAACTGGATCTCTCCCTTCATTAGCCTCTAGCAAGGACTTCCTATCAGCGAGAGAGTAAATTCTTGATCCTCCAACGTAATGGACCTCCACAGCCACGGAGCTGCATTGTGCAATAAAAGGTACGCTGCTCCATTAGTCTTGTATGCAGGGCTGTTGAAAGCAGTCTGGCTAATGAACTAAGGCGACTGAGAAAAAGAGAAGAGAGAGAGAACGAAATAGAGAAAGCAACTTAGTCTCACGAGGGCAGATTATATTTTATACACAAATAAGGCAAAAATACACACAGCGACCAGGGATTTTCAGATTGACAACCATTCTTGGATGTGTGATGCAACAGGGCAAAAAGATTCAAAAAACAATTGGATGAGATTTATTGTGTTTGTGGAATATGATTATAATGAAAGCAAGTGCATCTGCTGCAACAACTGTTTAAAATTGTATGAAATAATATGGTAGACTGCATATTGCTTCCTCCAGTCC
The DNA here is from genome assembly GCA_900302305.1 of Polymixia japonica. Classification (NCBI taxonomy): domain Eukaryota; kingdom Metazoa; phylum Chordata; class Actinopteri; order Polymixiiformes; family Polymixiidae; genus Polymixia; species Polymixia japonica. Next base: position 11,470 of record OMKK01085592.1, read on the forward strand.
TGACAAACTGACAAATTACTTTCCATTTACAAATGACAAAGTACCTTCCATTTATACCTGTGTGTGTATGTGTGTATATGTGTGTGTGTGTGTGTGTGTGTATGCGTGTGTGTGTCCTTTTTCTTCAAAAACCTCAAACCCAAATCTTTAAATACACACATTTTTCCCTCGCATAACCTGAAGAAATGTGAAGCCAGGAGTTGAGGTGTATTCTGTGATCAAGCAGCATCATAATTAACATCTCAAATCCCATTTCAAGTTTGCGCAGTTGTGATTTCCACCTCTATTTTGTGGGGAAACTGCTGTTTTTGCTGTCTGACTTAGAAACCGACATGCAGAGTGAGCAAATTAAGCGAGGATGTTTTCCTCTGCAAAACTGGGTTAAACATGGGGGTCGCTGCAACGTGCGATAAGCACAGATCTTGCAACCATTTGCACTTTCCTTTGTGCGTTCCCAAAATTAGACAAGCTAGTCGTACAGGAGACTTTACATTCATGGCTATGAATGCTTAAGAAATAAGACCTAATGACTTTTACAGCTTAACACACGCAGACAGCGCACAATGCTCATGCAATCATATACACACATGCCACACACACACACACACACACACAACACATATGCACACACAGACGCAGACACAGACCCAGCAGGCACACGCGCACACACACACACACACTGAGGGAAGTAATACCTTCAGGGGCTTGCTATTAAGATGGTTAATCCATGGGCCTCAAGAGGCAGGATAAAATATTCCTGGAGGAAGCTTTTCACAACAAGCTCCTAGGATCAAGTGCATGAATAAATTACGGGCATAATTAAAGGAAATGTCAAATGGCTTCTGTACAGAGCATTATTAACGATGCCCTGGCTGTGTTAAAGGATCCTGAGCCTGAAGTGAGCATGATCAATGTGGGTTTAATGGGGTTCCTGGGGTAGACTGAGGGACTATGACGGTAATAGAGCTAGGTTTCATTGGTGTCCACCACAGGTATTGACCTCTGTATGTGTGTGTGTGTGTGTGTGTGTGTGTGTGTGTGTGTGTTGGTGGGGTGATGTAGTGTGGGCAGTGTGAGTTCACTGTTCACTGCAGAGCAGAGTTTATGTGTTTGAGAGAGAGAGAGAGAGAGAGAGAGATGTAGACAGAGAGAGAGAGAGATGTAGGCAGAGAGAGAGAGAGATGTAGACAGAGGGAGAGATGTAGACAGAGAGAA
>OMKK01085595.1:0-14865 GCA_900302305.1 Polymixia japonica
TGCGCGCAGGTTTGGTTCAGCTGAGCTAAAGCAGGAGTTCCTCCTTCCCTCCATCATGGGAGACAAAGTGGCGTGCCTGGGAGTCAGTGAAATTGGGGCTGGCTCTGATGTCTCAAGTAGGTCTCTCCTTCATTACCTCATAAGTCATTTATCATCACATCGTTTCCTTTAGCCCTGTAAGGCCAGTTTCCAATCAGCACCCAACCCTGGCCAGGAAAAAGGATTTTGACTTAAAGTTTTTCACCAATGGTGCAAAGACGGTACCAATGAGCCAGAAATTCAGCAGTTTGAAAACCAGGTTTGGCATTAATAGTCTCACAATCGATTACATGCTCACATGCTTAGAAATACTGATACACCCGGTTTAGAGAAAACCTTTATTTCTCTCTTTCATCCGCCTAACTATCCATCCATTCGTTGTTGAATAATAATTTATTCCTTAATAAATCTATCAATAAATCAATAACAATAACTGTTGATTTCATGCATGGAGAGAAGTACAGAGTGCAGTTCTCTAAAGATGAGTACAGGGAGCAAGTCTATATACTGCAACCATGTAACAAAAAAAAAAGGAATTTGAGGTTGCGGTAGATAAGGATGAAGGTCAGTTAAGCTGGTTTGGTTATAATGAATACAATTCCCATGAGTATCTTAGCTTTCTACAATTCCAATAACTAAGCTTTCTTCCACAGTTAGATAGCAAACAATATAACAGAATATACATAATTTCTTTTAATTCATCCGCATGTTTACCCAACCATCTCTCCACCTGTGTATCCATCTACACACTCATCCACACTTAGGCATCATGACCAAGGCGGTGAGGAAGGGGGATGACTTTGTGATCAACGGGGGGAAGATGTGGACCACCAACGGCACCCAGGCTGACTGGATGTGTCTCCTGGCCAACACCAGTGACGGAGCTCCACACAAGAACAAGTCTCTCATCTGCCTGCCCATGAACCTGCCCGGTAGGGTCGACCTCTTCCGATACTATATAGGGCTGTTTTTCCTTGAAATGTCACAGGCTTATTCTTGGACAGTAACATTTACCATTGGAGATTTATTGACAAACTTCACATTTTATTTTTCTTTATACAGTATGAGCTAATAAAACAAAACGCATTGAGATGTAGTAAGTATCTGTCATATGACAAAATGCCCCCACTTTAGTTCTTCTGCTCATACAGAAGTATTCTCTAGTACAATATCCCTGCCTGCCGTACTGTAATACCCTTAATACAGATACTCTGTGTTCTCTGCGGTGGGATTATTTTCTGATTTCAAAATGCTGTTTTCATGGAACGGGATATTTGTTATTAATGTGTTCTTGCCAAGACCCACATGACGACTCTGTTTCATTCCATGCCATTCCTAGGAATTGTTATTGCCCGCCAGATAGATAAAATGGGGATGAGGTCATCAGACACCGCCGAGGTGTTTTTCGATGACGTCCGCGTGCCCTGCAAGAACGTCATTGGCCAGCAGGGCATGGGCTTCACCTATCAGATGCTTCAGTTCCAGGAGGAGAGGCTCTGGGCAGTGGCTAATAGTGAGTGAGCCTCGTACCTCCTTTAACCCTGCTTTTATCCATCTCTTCCTCTGTTTCTCCCCCTCCATAGTCATGTCTTTCTCTCTTTCCTCACCTCTTCCCACACACTTCCAGTTCTTCAGCTTCTCCTTCCACTCTCGCCTTCCATCCTCCTTCTAATCTAGTCGACCTCCCACTGACTTAGTTGGAAAGGATGCTACTTGGTATCATGGTATCATCGTTTGCTGTTATTCCCAGTAATCCTCATTTCCAGGGAGGTGGCGTGGGTCGGTAGTGGACGCAGGCCATATAACTCAAGCTGCCAAAGTAAATTTCTCCAAATATTTCTCTTTTTTTGACCAGTGAATGTGACACAGGATCTCAGTTTATTTGGCAAGACCTAACGAGGAAAGTTTTAAGAGATGTGAAAGTAGTGAAATGAGTTTCCTCCCGGATGCTTCATGGACCACGTCAGTGAGTTGGATGATGAATGGGCTGGCCTGCTAGACCTTTGTTCATTACATCATGAATCACTCACTTGACACTGAAATGCATGTGCGCGCGCACACACACACACACACACACACACACACACAATCTCGCTCGCTATCTGTATGTGATGTGTACCCTCCCAGTTCTGGGTTAATTTGCAGACATAATATATATAGTAACAAGATGACACACTGTCCACACTGAGACACACACACAGACACAGACTTTTTCCACTGAAAAACATACAGTAGCTTTAACTATGACTGTCATCAGAGAACTTTTAGAAACTTCTGAAAGAAAAAAGGGAAGGGAAGCATCTCATCTCATTCTAGATGATGAAACAAAACTATGTGCTACGTAGGTTTCCTATGTAGGTTTAGTACCCACCATCAATGGTGTTGGCAAGCAGTGGGGATGATGATAATAACTGTATACCACCTCCCTCCAGTCCTGACCATGATGGACACCATCATTCAAGAGACCATCCAGTACACGCAGCAGAGGAAGATCTTCAAGATGCCCGTCCTCTACCACCAGTCGGTCCACTTCAGGCTGGCAGAGCTGCAGACGGAGATCGAGCTGCTCCGCTCCCTCCTCCACCGCTCCACCGGTAGGCTCACCAGATAGAGGTAGAAGACAGAGGAGGTTGACTGTATAATGTTGGCCCGGTAGAGTGAGGTTGAGCCGGCTAGCATACATATGACAGACCAAGCTGTTCTGTTCCCTGCCCACTTTTCAAAAGTTAGGTTTACAGTAAGATGTAACAAATAGAATAGCTTTAATGATTATAACTTGATAGCCGTCGGTGTGCGGTTTCCATCGCTTGTCCGAAGGGCTCAGAAAGCAGAGATAGAAGACAGGGAATATGCTAAGTCACCTATCAAGTCACCTTAGCGTGTAGCTAAGCGTGTGGTACAGTAGAGCTCTCTGGCTCATCAGCTGTTCCAAAGGTGGGTCCAGAATTTACAGCCAGGTGACAAGAGTGTGGTTTGCATCATTACATGAGAAGGGTCAGAAGATAGACTTCAAAAACACGGAATGGTAATAATGTTAGTCTGATAATTCAGCATTTTACAGAAATTTAAAATACAATGGCTTAAGTAATAATGACATTTTGGCCTGGACATCACTAGAAATCTGTCTAGATGTGTTTTCTGTAATCTCTTTAGACCTCTGAGAAAGAAAATCTATATTTTAATTTAGGTTATTAAAATGAAATGATAAAGTGATTGGCTGACCTGGTAAGTAATAAATACCCTGTCTCGGTCTAGCTGGGGGACTCGCCTAACATCACCTAGTTATGAAAGAAACATTGTTGACATTGCCTGTTTATGCAGATGTCCAGATACAATGTAGATATGTGGATCAACAGCTTAATGATTTTTATTTATGTATTATTAATGTATGACATATCTCAACTATCAGCTTCTAGCTCCCACTGCTTTGAACAACCTAAGGATATACAGTATGAGAAGAGGTGCAATCCAAAGACTGACCATGCCTGGTCATTTTCATCTTCTCATCCAGGCAGACAATTTTTCCATCCATGTAGTATGATGCCTGGCTCGGGCAGTATAGCCAAACTGGCTATGATCAACTGACAACTGATTTGAATATTGAAAATCAGACGGCAGCAGCAGGTTGAGCTTGTATGTGAATGCTACGACACATTAGATGATCTTGCGATTGCAACATTAGTGTAAGCTTGTAGAATTGCAAGATGATCTTGCGATTGCAACATTAGTGTAAGCTTGTAGAATTGCATGTTGCAAGTCTCAGTAAGTGTTATGTGATCACATAATTACATAAACGGGTCTCTACATGAAATTTGACAAACTGTTGCTACCACCATAAAATACCTGTTGGTTCACCAGTTGTCAACACAGCCCCAAGCAGGTGACCTGGGTTTGAATCCCATTGGTGAGCGGTTTTACTTTTTTTCAAACCGAACCTGTCAAACCTGTCTACAATTGGCCCAATGATCCATTGAGTAAGTATTGCCGATCAAAATGGATTATATTGTTTATCTACTGAATGGTATCATTTTTGTAGGCTGTGCAGGCTGCTTGGTCATTTTTACAAACGTCTTTTCGTCTGGGCAGACCGTCTGGCAATAAGACTGCCTGGCTCAGGCAGGACAAAAAGATGAAAACAACGAGCATCCCACCCTTACTGGGACATATCAAGAGAAAGAGAAAGGACATTAAAGAACGTATTGTGTTTAAGAATAATAACATGGTTGCTTAATAGTTTGTGGTAAGGATTAAGTCATAACAACTCAATAATATACTTTATTGTGGGTGCCAACCTGCTGCTAGTGTATATTAGCATTGTTGTATCTGCTTGGCTGAAGCCAGTGCATACATTGCCTGTTAGTTAGCAGCAGCATCAACACTACTACATTGCCAAATTATGCAAGAAGAAATTGTATTAGTCACTCTACAGATTGAATAAGAAATGCCACATTTTCACCCCATGTTTTGGCTGCATAACACATTCTGCATAACAGAGTCTCATCAACCAACATACTACTTAGAGTTAATTAGATTTTTAAAGCCAAACAAAGCCATGCACCTTTTTGACCCTACCTTGGGTCCTACCTTAAAAGTTTAACTTTAATATTAGGTATCAGGCTTTTTTTCTCCTTTAGGTATATAAAACAACTCTAAATTAAAAATAATTTGGAACCAAATTATATTGTGAAAGACTCTTTACAAATTTTGGATATGTATGAGATGACACACAAAATATACTAGCATTGTTTTTCGTTGAAGTGCCCAGTGGAACTCCAAATACTCAAACCCTTGCCCACCTGGAACCCTGGCACAACTCCAGCTCTTATCTCTCTTGCTTATCATTTATTATACGGATGAGTGGGTGCATCTGTATGGCAGAAGTCCAAGGTCTTGTGTTCTTCTCGATGCGTTGATAACCACTTCTTCAGCTAGCAGCTGCTAGCACCTAGCTGTTAAGTAGGACCTGATGCCCGTATACAAGTCGAAGCCTTGATGTCTGTGTGACACACGTACACGCAAGCTTGCCTGTAGGTGCGGCCCTAATTTCCCCATTGTTCTACGTACCCTGAAACGGGAAATGGTGTCGCCAAGTTGATACTGTAGAACATGTTGCTGTGGTATGATCAGTTCCTGCCGGGAACAGGATCAATAGAATGCACTGGGGAAAGGTTTGGATGGGATGAACCACTGCTAACTCTGAAACCGCTTCTGTTTATCGTCTGTAAGCCTTTTTTTTTTCTTCCTTTCTTTCTCCTGTCATTCTCCTCTTATTCTTTTCCCTCGGTCTCGTTCACTCTGTCCGTCCTTTATTCCCTGCAGCGTTGTACATCAAAGGCAACAATGTGACCAAGCTGGCGTCCATGGCTAAGCTGAAGGGCGGCCGCCTGGCCAGGGAGCTGGGTGACAGCTGCCTCCAGTTTTGGGGAGGCATGGGGTTCACCAGCGACGTACTGGTCAGCAGGTTCTACAGGTGAGAGAGACTAAGAGAAAGACCAGTGTGTGTCATATAAAGGCCTGCAATTAAATATATTTTTGGATTTGATCTAAAACTAGATTCTAGAGAAGAAATGTACTTGCCCACAATGTTACATTTATCTTATCTTTCACAATGATGGAAAAACCACACTAACATAAAGTAACATTAATATTAATGTGACAATATTTGGAATATGGAATACAGGGCCTATTTTAAATTTCCAGTGTCCCATCTTTGGGTCCAATCCATACTTTGCAGCTCCCTCAGTTGCTCATTCCTACTTAATAATAAGTTAATGTGTTCCAATGCAACTTCTTTAAGTATTATTTAACACAATACTGACATCTAGTGATGGGGCAAATAATGGATGGGGCTGCTCAGCAAAGAATCACTGGTGCACAATTAAACTGCTTTCAATCAGATAATACAACCACCTACTTTCCATTTGCAAAATAAAGGAATTCACCAGCATTGATTGATTTCTTTATATTTATTAATGTCATTAGGAGAATTTCAGTCTTGACAGTTGTAACTGAAAAGATTCCAGCTGGTATTGGTTGTTTTTCTCCAATCCGCAGGGACTCCAGATTAATGTCCATTGGTGGAGGGGCTGATGAGGTAATGCTGGGAATCATCTGCAAGTATATGGACACCCTACCCAAGAAGTGATGTCACATCACCAATACTGAATTACTCATTCACATTGAATTTCTACAACAGATCACCTCAAGTGCAGTTCATAAACTGATGAATTAATCCTTGTAACTAATTTGCCATATTCAATAAGGGCTATTGCCCAGTTGGCCTATAATGATGCTTGTACCATACAATGGTGAGTTCCTCTCAACGATATCCATTTTGATAACTACTTTAAGAACAAGATAAGATAAGAATGCCTTTATTGTCATTGTATGGTGAGATACAACGAAATTGTGGAAAACAAATATAGTGAATGGACGTACAAAAAACACAAAAGTAACACAAAAAACACGGAGCTGCGAGCCGCCATCATGTGTCAATTTGTGTCAAGAGATTCAGATACTAAGCTTGTGTAGATACTCTACCTGGATCTTTGGTCTAACTTGTTGGGCATACAAAAGAAAACAGCCTCTGTTGTTACCCATTTTCAATGTGTGTTCCAGTATCTTTAATAAGTGTATTTTAATTCATCTTCTGAGCACAGAATGTAATTTTAGCCTAGTCTCAGGAATGATTAGTATGTACAGTTCTAATATATAGTAAAATGTAATTTGTGCAAATTAAAGAAATAATTTCAGCCAAAATACCGATGTGTCTGTCATGTCCCTATGCTTATGTTTTATGCTTGATTAAAAGCAATTTGAAAAGGGTTAAATTCAGAACATTGTTTATTTACATTACGAAAAAATACAATAATGTTGAAACTATGAAAGAAGTACGATGCCAACAAGGCATGCTTTCTACAGATGTCGAAATAATTTTGCTATGATGACATTACTGTTCTTATTTAAAAGCAAATATACAGTATGTTTGTTTACAATGGGAACTCTTTCAGGTAGCATTCCATAACACTAGATTCGTCAAATGTAATTACGAATTATCATCATACCCTGTTCATCACTCTTTAAACAAACTATAACAGACTATATCAAAGCCTAAAGATCTGCTACTCTGGCTTGATATCAAGTCGAGTCAATATCAATATGCATACTTAAGCTTGTCAATTTCTTGACAGCATAATTTATCTTGTATGGCTGTTATCTGAGCAATAATTCTATGTCTCATCAACTCAATCCAGGTAAAGTGGTCTGAAAACATCCACAGATTGGCACCGTCTATTTGCTATACGCAATCCTCTACTGCATTTGGCATTAGGAGACTTTATACCCCTCTCTAAACCAGCTTTGTTATTGGAAATCGTTTATCAACCTCAGAATAAAAGTACTGGTTAAAAATGTGTTTAATCTTTTGGGTCATTATATATTAGACACTCAGAGAATTGGGCACTCCTCTGAGACTCTTCATAAAATACAAGAGCCATCATCACCCTCCTATATACAATAATCATTATCACATTGGCCTGATCCAGAGATGCGTTGTCATAGTCATGGCACGTACTGGGTAGGGAGATGTGGAGTTAAAGGGGAAGTCTAACAAGTTCCTTCCATCACCTTAGTTTAATGAACCAGTATAGGACGAAGAAGACGAACAAACAAAAGAGCAACATATAGCACAGCAGCTTGGTCTGGCTGCCTCTTGACAGCTGCTTCACTCTGCCGATGGTGGCGCCAAGCAAGCCTCCTGTCGAGTCAAAGTCCGTGTCCTGAGTTGGGAAAGAGGAGTAAGAAGTTGTACTGTTATGTTACAGTATGAAGAAAACAGCTGCATAATGCTGTGCTGATACGACCCAGTGTTTTGTGTACAAGTGGAACTCACCATATCATCTAACATCTTGTTCTGGTATTTGACTTCCGTTCCTATGTCAATTGCCAGCTATAAACAAGAATATAACAACAAACATCAATAATCAATGTAATCGATTATAACTATAACCAAATAATGTTACCAACAGATGCTTACACTTTTCAAAGCGGTGGTTTTGGCTCGGAGACCCTCTTGTAAGTGTTCATTTTCCTCTTCGTAATGACTGTATCCACTTGCTAAATAGCCCCCAGAGCCCCCTTCACCTTTATCAAAAGACGGTGACAATCAATGCAAACACATCTAGGCCCAAAGTAAACAGCTCATTGAATTCAGCTAACGGTAGCTAACATGCAAGCAAGCTAACGTTAACCCTGTAAACAGGAGGAAATGCAAGACGGAAGCTTGTCTCTTACCCAAACCGGCGCGCCTCATCTTGGCTTAATAAATACAACCAATTTCTGTAAGTGTAATTTAGTTGCGACAGTACTAATTTTATTCTAAACGTAATTAAGATACCAGTAGCTGGGTAACGTTAGCGATCTGCGAGCATCCGCAAACGCCACGACATCATACGGTGGCTGACAAGAACAAACACGCCCACTTTTCCCGAGTCTGCTCAGAACACACTCGATAAGTTCACAAGGCAGGACGCTGCCAGGGCTGGTGCAGGTCCACCGGCGCTAGTCTGTCGGTGACCCTTAACAATGTTTGCTACGAAAACTATAGCCACCAAATTACACTTACTGCTAGAATATACACAGAGACACACACACTGACTGGTTGCTGCTGTTAGAATAATATAATTAGGCAATAGAAATGACTGCCTCACAACCTCCTTAACCTAGGCTATGATATCCTTTTTCGTCTATTTGGGTACGTTTTATATATGGCTTAATTTTGTGGTAAAACAATAAAAATATTCACATATGGTTTCATGTGACACGAGTGCAAGAAAATGAAGGAATATTAAAACTCAAGCCATTTTGTTACTTCTGAACAACAATTTAAAAGGATGATCCTAGTAAAAGAAAGGACAAAATTAACTTTTAGATAAATTCATCTCAGAAATCAAAAAATGTGTTCACTGTACTAATGTAATGCATATGGAGAAACATCTAGCTTCAAGTGATTAAAGAATAGTGCTCAGACTCCTAATGTGAATGATGTCCTGAATTACTGATGATTATCCTAACTAATATTAATATGACAATGGAGTACAGTGCTATGCCAAATGCGAGTCAGTCATAAAATGAAAAAGTGAAGTGAAATGTGGAAGTGTATGTATGTCTGTGAACTCACCTTGAAATCAGTATGGTAATTAGCACCATAAGTTCACATAGCCAGTAATAGACAGTGGCTGTGGGTTGGAGCGTGACTACAGTTACACTTGTCAGTTAGTTAAGCTAGCAGTCTGACTCCATTGGCTGTGTGTAGCTTACATGTATCCCAGTCTAATAGTATTTGGCTATGGCTTAAAGAGGGATTCCATGAGGGTTAGAGTAAACACTGCATTCATTCATTAATTAATGAATTCTCTCTCTCTGTCTCTCTCTCTCTCTCCCTCTCTCACTCTCTCCCTCTCTCTCTCTCTCTCAAAGGCTAACTATTTTACAGGAGCTCTACTGCATATTGCAGAATCTTGAAGTCCAAACATTGGTCTTATTTTCTTTTAGTGTCTACTCGGTGGGAGAGCTATTGTTATTAGGATAGGGAAAAAGTTGCCATCATCTTCATTCAGATGCAGACAGATTGTTTCCTCTGAACATTTTGAAACCTACCGTCAAAGGGAGACAAATATCTTTTCTGGGTTTAATAGCGGGCTAACTGATCCATCTGTGATGTATAGGTTAGAAAAAAGATTCACAATCATTTCCTAATCCTAGAGGTGCAGTTTACCATTGATTAGCTTTCCTTCTCCCCTCATAAATCATCTCTCACCTGGTCTTGTGCCAATTTCACAGGAGACAGCTTATATGATATAAGATTAAGATGTCTTTGCTGGCATTAATGTATTCCAATCTGATGGCTCATAAATAAATACACCTTTAAGATCATAAAGGCATAATGCCTTTCCATCCCTGAACAGACATTGTTTTATCTCTCACACTAAGGCTTTATGTGTGCCCTTGGTGTTAGTGTCAAAGGAGAGGAGTCTATTGATTGAACGGTGTGTCCCAGCCATCTCTCTGGATCTGAGAAGATTGGCTTCACCAGATGAGTCCTACCTGTAGAACGAAGGCTGATTGAAAAGCACTTGGATATCTACTGTAAAAGCTATGAAAATACAGGGTGTTGTTATACAGAATCTCGGAATCCTTATACTGCGTCTGTGGGCCGGCCATGTACACTTCTAGTGCAATGGTCAATACACACACACACACACACAAGCATATACAGTATATGCATATTGTACAGGATGCGTACACACACACATGCACACCCATCTTTAAAACACACGCAGTGCTACTGTCTCTTGAGAAATTCATGAAAACACTATTTGCAATGTAGGACATAGAATTGTACTGTATGTTACGTGTTGATGATTATAGTATTGAACAATTTACTAGATTGCAACCATACAAATTTGTACCTGAAATGACTTTTTTGGGACCATTGCTTTTGTTAGAGTGCTAGCAACGGTCAACATCGTCAGGGCTGCAGAACTAATCGAGGATAGATGGAAGATACAAGATGCATGCTGGTAGAAATATTTGATGGCTACAACTTGGGACAATCTGCCAAATAATCCACATCTTCCTTTGATCAGGATGAAAGTGATATTTCCCAGTCACTATACTATGCACAGTTTTGGCAAGGTAGGAGTTTAATTAGTTGAAAATGAGAAATCCTCATTTCTCACTACACGGTACCTCTCCTGTTCTCACAGAATATTGCTGACGCTTAACAATATCTAGTTCATCCCAATTACCTTAATTTCTCTAGAGAACGGAGAGATGAATGACTCAGATGAGAAGGAACTGTGCCAGAGGAGGAGAGGAAGTTGCTTAATACTATTTTTAAACCTGGTAAAAGGGATTTTGATTCCCACAGTTAACATCTCTTTGGATTGCCCTGGCTCTTCGTGCTTGTTAGAAAATGATTGGACCGCAAATGATTGCCTTTTATATGAGTGGATGCTGAATAGATAGCTGGGGGTATTCAGTGTGGACCTTAAACCGTCCATTTATCACTACAATGGTATTAATGAGAGAGGGGAGAATCAAATGGTGTAATTTGGGTGCAGTGGTGGAAAGCGCCACTTTAGTTGAGTGAGAAGTGAAAGACAGAGAGAGAGACTAGGGACTAAAAACCTAATTTCCAAATTCACCAATGAAAAAGCTTCCTTTTTCACTTGCGTCAATGGCCATTCAATGTTACTAAATTCGTTCAGGGGATCCCGATTAACTTACCGATTAATTACCCCGTCATTGCCTTATAGACTTACACTTGTACTGTATCTGCACCATTTATTTTTGTCCACTGCAACTGCTGCACATGTTCATTCTGTATACTATATATCTTGTGTATTCATATCCATTGTTTATACTGGTCTTACTGCACATATCTAGCATACCCTCTCTGTTATCTCTTTATTTTATTCCTCACTTTACACTTTATTAATTTTTGCACTCTGGTTAGATGCTAAACTGCATTTCATTGTCTCAGTAGTTGTACTCTGTGCAATGACAATAAAATCTAATCTAATCAAGGAGTGACAGTCTCTTCAAAACTAGGTTAGCCTCTTAGTTAGCATTGGATTAGGTGCAATGGATTGTAGCCTAGTTATGCATCCCTCCTGCTATATGCATGAGCTGTATGACTAACCTCTACCCCTTGTTCTGTCTGTGTGAGCGGGCTAGTGTCTGGATGGTCTGAGTAGAGTAGAAGTGAAAAAAAAAAAGATTTATTGTCAACTAATTTCAATACCGGGAAACATAACAAAAGGTTCTCAAAATGTGGGGGAGAACGGAAAAAGGGTGGTCGAGCCAAACAAATAGAAATCAATAAAACAAAACTAGTCCTGACTACTCCCTACCTCTCAAACAAAAACATACAAACAAAAGACCTAGCTTGCTTATCTACTAAAAGAACCAAAATGAATACAAAGGAGGAACCAACCAGTAAACCTGGTGTCTCTAGACAAGGCTTTATCTACTTGTGTGATAAAGCTCACCTACCGACCCGTCCCCAACTTCCCTCCACATACCTTTTCTATTACGGTTAACAAAGTCTTTTCAACGGCGCAACAACTGTGAGTCAGTCTAAGAGCAGAGAACAAAACGAGAGAGGGAACTCTTGGGAGGTGCTCCTTTTATGGAGGGCTCCGAATGATGATAGGCCAGTTCGAACCAATGACTCGACTCGATCAATGGCACGACTGGACTGCACAGGTGGAAACCAATCTTGTTGTTGGCACCTGGAGAGAAAATACTGGAGGAAGAGAAACAGAAGTGCAGGAAGAAAGAGCACACAAAACACCAAGCATTTTGTGCCTGACTGGCACGTAACACCCTCACCCATATAAGTCCAAACATAATGTTTGGAACTACATCTTACAATTTTACTACATAATACGAGACAAAGTGTAAGGAAGAACATTTTCAGACCCCTTTTTATGGCTGATTTCCAGATTGTATTCTTTGGCAACTCTTTGGCAATTCTTCACACAATCCACAGTTACTTTTTCAAATGGCTCTCCCATTACTGGAATGGGGGCAGAGAGGAGCAGGGGGAATCACTTGAGTGGGTTTTCCAGCAACTTGACACATGTGGCAGAAAATAGGGGAGGAAGAGAGACAGAAGTGCAGGAAGGAAGAGCACATACAACACCAAGCACTTTGTGCCTGACCAGGGCACCTAAGGGCACCTAACAATGTCTAATGCTGTGTGCCATGTCTCCTTCTGTGCTTGGATGACTGAATGTCTCTACTGTCGCTATGAGTGGGTTCCCTTTCTTCCTCCCTAGGGCCGTGACGTTAAGATGATTGTTGGGGCGATGAGTGGGACTGTACTGGCTTGGCTGCGCTGACGTCCTGGAGACTGTTGTGATTCTGGCTAGGCCGGACACTCTCACTTCCTTAGTCTTTTATTACTGCCCAATTAGTCCAATTGTATATTTGTTATCATTCCATTTATAACCTGTAACTTGATTGAAATTTGCCCACTCTGCACCTATTGCACACCTGGCCATCCTGGAAGGGGATCCTCCATTGTATGACTTCCCAAGATCTCTTCCATTTTTTCCTAACTAAGGTTTTTCTGGGAGTTTTTTTCTTGTCCAATGGCGGGTTAAGATTAGAAGGTGTCATTCAATTCCTTGTGATTGTTGACTTGTGAAGCCCTTTGAGACTGTAATGTGATTAAGGGCTATATAAATTAACTAAAATAAATTGTCAGTTTTGGGCAAGACATCGCCAGATTAATCCATTATTATTATTCACTCTGTGTATTACTGTGTGTGTGTGTGTGTGTGTGTGTGTGTGTGTGTGTGTGTGTGCGTGTGTTTGTGTGAACATGTGACAAGTGTGTGTCTTGTGCAAATGTGAGTTAGTGCTTGCTCAAGGCATCTGTGTTCAATGCAAAAATTCAGCATCCCCTTGGCTCACACTGAAATGTCACACAAATCTCCAGTTAAAAGGAGTCTGCATGTCCTAGCTTTTATTCTCATGTTATTGGTATAATATGCAAGACTTGCCAACACTGAATTCATAGGCTGTTATGTTTAAATTGAGCTTTGATCCATGGGTTTGCAAAGAATATTTTTGATCCCCTTTGTCAAGGGGATGTAATGTAATTTGCAGTTGAACTGAGAGTACTGATTCATTAGTCCCTTGGAGCTGGGCTGTATTGACCTTTTCTAATGTGATTATTAAAGTGATAATCTCTAAGATCTCCGTTTCATTCTTTTTGGCGCCACCTATGGTTAATAGTGGTAATTGCAGGTGTGTTTTTGGACCTCACTTCAAAGGGAAAACACGTCACTAACGTGATTTGAATGCATGGCGGGAAAGTCGCCGCAGACACCCGGCTCTTAATACTCATAAGGCTCAATCACCATTGTGTTACCTCATTCAGCGATAGATAGTGACTTAACAGACATTTATTTCAATTAAAATCTTCGGAGATCTCATTATTTTCTTTACCTGTTAAGCACACAAATACATGCACACTTGCTTTCTCTCTCTCTCTCTCTTACTGACTGACACACACACACACACACACACACACACACACACACACACACACACACACACACACACACACACACACACACACACACACACACACCACTCCTGCTTCCTTTAGAGCTGAGTTCCAGTGAATATCCAACCACCAATTATGACACTTAGCCCTTGTTTGTTTATTTTTTCCAACTTATCTGGACAAACACACTTAGTGAACAGTAAGTATGTTGTTAGTGTGCTGGACAAGCACTGAACAGGAGAATAGGCAACAATACTCACTCAATTATTTGTCTAAAAGACTAGGGCAGGGGTACTCAAATACAAATCTTAAAGGTCCACAATGAAAATTTCCAAAGGTCCAAAGGTCCATTTATTAAGGTCATTGAAGTTTTCATATAACTGGAAAAGCCGAAATCCTTGTGAAAATGTCAACATAAACATCAATTCTTTATCTTCTTTTCATAACAGTTGACTATCTTAATAACAATAACTCAAAATAATTTAATAAAAACATAACACATTTTCTGTTCTGACCTACAAATCACCATTTTCCCACCCCACCAACTGGTTCACCAAAGGTGAATCAAACCAGTGGTTTGACTCCATCAGAATCAGATTTATAAATATATGAACCCAACAGAGTAACATAGACACGATTAGCAGAGCCTGTACTTTCATCATTTCCACGAAATGCCAGCTGCTGTTTGGCTAGGAAGCAGGTGGCATTGATGAGATCTTTCAAAATCTCTCGGTTCTCCTTTA
>OMKK01085605.1:0-12004 GCA_900302305.1 Polymixia japonica
TCTAGCACAACCTCAACTTAGTTAACTGTTACCTGGTTAGCCTGGCCTCTAGCACAACCTCAACTTAGTCAACTGTTACCTGGTTAGCCTGGCCTTTAGCACAACCTCAACTTAGTTAACTGTTACCTGGTTAGGTTGGCCTTTAGCACAACCTCAACTTAGTCAACTGTTACCTGATTAGCCTGGCCTTTAGCACAACCTCAACTTAGTCAACTGTTACCTGATTAGCCTGGCCTCTAGTACAACCTCAACTTAGTCAACTGTTATCTGGTTAGCCTAGCCTCTAGCACAAACTCAACTTAGTCAACTGTTACCTGGTTACCCTGGCCTTTAGCACAACCTCAACTTAGTCAACTGTTACCTGGTTAGCCTAGCCTTTAGCCTCTGGTTAAGATGAGCTAACTGCTGCTAGCTGAGCTAACGCGGCTGACTTATCAAAACCAAACTTTCTGGCACGGTTTAACCGAGCTAAACCTGGGTTAAATACTGGGCTGTTTACACGCGAAGTATCTGTACTAGTCAGACAACAAGAACCGCGTACTACTACTTGGATATTTCCAGTAAGATCCCCGTTCTTTGGTAAAGACTGTCGTTGTTTTTAGCCGGAGGAGCTAATTGTATTACCGGCACGTATGTACGTAAGTATATACTTCAAGGCGTATGTCCGGTCGTCACGTGGCCGGATTTGGACCAATGGGACACGCGCTACCGGGTCGATGACGTCAGATCCACTCAACATGGGATTTAAACGGCGCTTGTATCTCTCTCATTCTATTGGATGGAGACACACCTGGTCTGTTTTCATCTACTGATGCATTTGGCAATATCTAATGATCCATTTGATCTTTTCTGTGCCAAATTTAATTTCCAATGTAATCGTGATCAATTTGAGAAGAGTATTCCAACTTCCTTTTTATGATGCTAAAACATTAATTTCCTCAAATGGTTGCTCCTCATCTAGTTCAAGTTCAAGTTCAATTTCACTTTTATTTGTCATAACACAGGGTCAACGGTACAATGAAATGTGCTGGATGAGAGAAACAGAAAAAATAAAAAAAATAAAAAAAATAAAAAAATTTTTTAGAGAAATAATAATAAAGGATCTAAAGTATGAACAAGATCTAAAGTATGAACAAGATATAAAAATATAAGATATAAAAACAAAAATTGCAAGAAATTGTATATAAAAATATAACACTATATACATATATGAAAAGGAAAAGTTAAAGTGGCAAGTGTATTTAACAGTACTGCAGTATTAAGTATAAGACTGTATGCATATATGAGAGGGATTGCATGTGATGGTACATAGTTTACGTTATAGAAGTAAAGTGCGGGTGAAGCCAACAGTATTGCAAATAAGAGAGGGATTTGCATGTAGAGGTAGAGTAGGGTATATACATATGAAATATGGAGGATTTACGTATAGAAGTAAAGTGCGGTTGTATCCAACAGTACATCTACCTTCACTAATGATTGATGGGCATGGTTTTATACGAGATATTGCCAAATAAATTAATCCACAGTGATTATCCACAGAAATTATTTATTTCCTATGTGTTTCTCCTTTGAGGCCAGAAAAAGACTGATCTCTGTGACTTTTTTATTGGTTCTTGATTATGGTGATCTGTTGTACATGCATGCTCCTGCGCATTCTCTGCATATGTTGGATACTGCATATCACAGTGCACTGAGATTTGTCACAAACTTTAAAGCACTAACTCATCATTGTACACTGTACTCCAGGGCTGGTTGGCCTTCACTGACCTTGCAGGGACTCAGTCATTAGTACCTGTTAATTTATAAAGCCATTATAGGTAAACTCCCATCTTACATCTGCTCTCTGATTGCACCGAGACCTGTTGGTAGTTATAATATGAGATCACAAGATGTGATCCTGTTGTCTGCCCCTAGTGCTAGGACTGAACTGGGAAAGAAAGGCTATATGTGCTCTACTCCACATACTTGGAATAGCCTTCAAAAAGATGTGAAACTAAAGGAATTGGTCTCTCTGTCTGATTTTAAAGCTCTTATAAGTACAATGATAAATGACTCGGTTGGTACTTGCGACTGTGTAGGTATTTAGTTGTACCTCTGACATTTTAAATGTATATTTTTTTATGTTTTCCTGTTGTTTATTTGTTGTTTTATCTGTAACTTGTTTTTTATGATGCTATTTTGGCCAGGTTGCCCTTGTAAAAGAGATCGCTGATCTCAATGGGACTTACCTAGTAAAATAAAGGCAAAATAAAAAACATATTATTTTACAAAAAAAAAAAAGTAATAGAAACTCTAATACTCACACCTTTAATCACTTCAACCTAAGGAAATGACACACTAACTTCTTATAATTGCCTCCAAAAGCTAAGGAGCTGCACTTTAAGATATTTAATGACATATCCCCCAGGAGAAGTCCTTAGGTACAGGTTTAACCAGCGTAATGATAGTCATCTAATCACCATGGCCCAGTTTTTCTGAGTAATAAGTAATCGTATTGGATTAGATGTTAGAATTGGATATTTCAAAACCGAAAAATTTGATTCTGATCTTACGGATTGGGATTTGGTAATCCAATTCTATCTTTAATCAGTTAGATAGAGGTAAAGGTTAAGATAGTTTAGATGCTGAAAATCAGGATCTCATTGGAAGGGTGGATTCAGGGTGGATTTAGAAAGGTGAAGGGCTCTACGTATAACCAAATTGTGATGTAACCTAGGTGGGGATGTTGTGAAAAATATACATCTTGAATGTAGGTTAGTAATATGTAATGTTTATATTTTATGAAATGAACGCATATCAACTGGCATTTTGGATCTCAACAAGAAGCCAACAAACCGCAAACACTGTTTTATTCTCAGAGACAAATTATTTGTTGTTGTATTTATTTTTATGTCGTGCTAGTCCAGTGATATGCTGAATTTTGTCTATAAGTTATTGTATGCATTCTATACTTATACAGTTAAGTATAAGTAAGGAAATACAATTTCACTTGTCTTTTTTGCTTACCAGTGTTTATCATTATTTGTTATAGCATTATTTGTCCAACAGAGGGCAATATACAGGCTTATTCAAAGGACGAATATTCTGTAATCTTGAGCCTGTGGTATCTGGATCAGAATGATCCTATCTGATAGTTTTCTGAAAAACTGACTCTAAATCAGCAAGATTAGTCTGATCCTGCATTGCAAAAACAATTCTGATCCAGATTAAAAGTTTTGAAAAACTGGACCCAGATGGGAGTGAGAGCATTTTAATGTCTATGTCACAGGAATCATAACATGGCCACACAGAACTTGGTCTTCTCTCTTTTTACTCTGGTATCTGGCATGAAAATTAACAGCACAATCTTTATCAAAAATGTGTGTGTGTCAAACTGCATTCTCCAGCAAGTAAAATATGTTCTTTGCTGTGGTATGTGTAACCTGACACACCAGATGGTTTGTTACACAGAACCATCTGAAAGGGCAGGCACTTTCAAAAAATACATGGCAGGTGATTGGATGAACCATTTGTCTATCACCGTGGGCTAATCACCATGGATATATTAGGTCATCACACATAAACCACACCCATAGCTGCAGGTAGTTCCTCATAGGCTGCTGATTGGTCCGAACCAGCCACCTCTTATTAACTTGAAGCCTGACAAGACGGATTCTCATGATCGCGATTCTCGTGATCGCGATTCTCGCAGTAAACTCGTGATCTCACGAATCCAGCTGCCTTGCAAGGTAATGTGTCAAGGCGAAGAAACAGATCCAATGCAATTACGCCATTTACCAGCAGGCGGCTCCAAAACTATATTTACATTTCAGAGAAGAATATAGATTTTGTAAAAATACACAAAGGATGCATTTTGTTACATGAGCACTTGACCATGACACTGTCATTACAGTTAACTACCCGCTCAACTTAATTCTATTGGTGTTTTATCCCACGTTAACTACCCATTCAACTTTATTCTACTGAAGTTTTATCCCATGTTAACTACCAATTCAACTGTATGGTTTCCACCCACTACAATATCCATAAGCCTCTGAAACGTCCAACCATTACATGATCAGAAAAGCGCTGACTCTTGGACTGTAAATTCTGACCAATTGAACGAGTGGAACCATATGGAACCTGGCCATTTTGAGTTCTGTACACTACAAACGAGTTCCTTCCTTCACTCAGCATCTCCTCCACTGTCTCACCTCCTTCACTTTGTCTCCTTCACAGTTCAGTTTTTCCCTCAATGTTTCCTTCCTTGTTTCCTAGTTCCCTTCCTTCCTTCCTTAATACCTTGTCTCCTTCTCCCCTCCTTGTCTGCCATAAAATTAAATAAAAACATGACACAGACATCAAATTTGTTCCTCTGAAACATTTTATTCGTTTCACTACGATTGTTTTCCAGCATCTGTGAATAATAATAAAACACTTTAATCCACATTTTTATTTATTAAAAAAACAAATCACCTTCACTTTTCTTCACAAAACACACCAGATGTGTCCATCAGAGGTGATATTTTGCACTGAGGGGGCACAATTCACAATTATTCTGTGAATTCTCCAACATTAAATGTGTACATTTTTAATGCTGTGACTGAAAAAATGATGTTTTATTAATAGAGTAACTGTAATTGACTAATGAGATGAGTGCCCCCCCCAAAAAAAACACTGATTTGCATTGGATGGTGTCGCATCTTTCTTACATCGAAACCAGCAGCTCAACTACACCCCCTGACAACATGCATTTGATTCTCACAACACAGTTTCACCTTAAAAACAAAAACAGAAATTACAATAAATCCCATAAACAAAAAAAAAACACAACCAACAGTTTAACATGAAATTCCTCGGAAATCTACAAAACCATTGACGAATAACAAAGAGCAAGAAAGGCCAGATAGTTTTAAGTTATTCACATATTTATACATTTGTGTATGTTTTCAGCAATGGCTACTTTTCTTGTGACGGTAAGGTGTCTTCTAGTCAACCCTAGAGGGTGGTATCACATCCTGGGAACGTATCTATGTTCTCAGGGTCCTATGCTCCCAGGGTGAATTAAGTGCTACCTGATACAACCGATACAATGTTCCAGCTCTGACACGTGACGTTACTGATAAAGGCTTTAAAAACCATGGCAACCCCAAATATTACACAGATATCACTGCTGGTTTAAAAATGAATTACTATTCTGTCTCAATGGCTCGCAAATTGGGCGGCGCTAATTGGGTCACACGGTATATTGTAGCATCATGCACTGGCACGTGTTCAGCCGCTCAAATGCCACTGGACCGCGCGCCTTATCGGCCAATCAGAGCATTTCTTTTATGAATATTAATGAGTCTTCCTCTGCCACTCTGGGGAAAATAGGACCCTGGGAACATAGGAATGACTTCTCACATCTTTACCCAGACTAAATAGGTATTTAAAGACAGAAATGTTTTACTGGCCTCAAAAGTTTGTGTGTTCCAAAATAGCAATCTCAGCCCGAAAAGAGACTTTTGGAATAGAACAGGACCTTTACTTTCACTATTTTACCAAACTAGATATTTAGAATAAAACAGGACGTCATAGTTGGTTACCTGTAGACTAACTTTAAATTTAAAACATTTACCGTTAAATAGCAACAAAAAACAGTCTCAGGATGAGTGGAAATCAGCAAGTTGAAATAATTTCAGTGTTTAATAACCCCCCCAAAAATAATGAGATGAGGACTGTTTTATGACAACCAAAAAACATGAAAATTATTCTTTTGATGCGGTGTAGCTGTGATTTGTAGTTTTCATTGTCATGTTGGTATTAATTTTGCTAGCTAGCTGGCACACAAATTGGCGTGACCACTAACGATTAGTGTGATTAGCTGCCGTGTGGTGTTTTTGTTTTGTGCATCACCGTTAGGCTTCCAGTGTTGCTAATGTATAAATCAAAAGCTCAATGTGTGTGAGTGTTTGAAGCAAAAAGTTTAAACTTGTGTAGCAAGCCAGCCAGCCAGCTAGCATGCAAACATGTTGTTTGTAGGCAACAATCAATGATGTTGTGTCCTATTGTACAAATTGGTGATCAGATAATGTTTGTGTGGAGCTAGCTAACTAGCTAGCCTATGTATATATGCACAGATATGTTAGTAGTAATGATTGATAATGTGGCATGATAACACACAATATGTGCACATTGGTGTTCAGTTAACTAGCACGTGTGTTGCTACCTTTAGTTTAGTTTTATTAGTTAACATGAATTAACTGTACACCAATAAATGGGGCAGCTAGCTATCTAATGTGTATATATACTTATACATGGTAGTAACTGATTGGTAATGTGGTGTGCTAGTGTGATAACGCCCTAGTGTAAAAAAAATCCACTTTGTGATTGACTTTATTCACAAGGAATCAAACTTACAACCCGTGTGAGTGAGTGCAACGTGGGCAATCCTTAAAGTTTTTGTATAGCTAGCATGCTAGCTAACCAATGTGTACAATGTGTACATCATTAGATTATAGTTGGCTCTCGCACAAAACACTATCTTGTGTTTGCCGGCCACCTTGTTAGTCAGCATGTACATGTGTAGTGATTTCGGCTAATGTGTGTCTAAACCCATTTTCAATCAATTCTAGTTTAGACACTCAATATCGCCAGCTAGCCATCTTACATGTGTGTCTATTGAGCTAGCTAGCTAAATAGAGGCACATGCATGCAAAGCTAGCTCAAAGGTAACAAAGACCTTGACATTTTTAATTCCATTACAATTGGCTGTCACTAGGGCTGTTTGAAATTGAAATTTGAACATTTGTTCAAACATGGGGGAAAAAAATTTATATTCTAACTGTAATCACCTGTTCAAATTAATTCCAATGAATTGCGTGTCATTTCATTTGTTCGAACTTGATTTTTGGAAAAAGTGACAGCCCTAGCTCTCACTACCTTGCGCTTTGGCTGGCTAGCTAGCTCGCTGGCGTGTCCGTTTAGTGAACAAGCTACCTAGTCCGTTCATTCCTTGAAACCTGTATTCATATATTATATTATTAATTATTTGACACTTCACCATGTCTGTTAGCATGTTCACAAGCGCCGGACTGTGAGATAGCATTTCATGTTATTCAGCTCACTTCATCACACTTGCATATCAAACATTAAGTATTTACTTCATTATTTATCTAGCTAGCCAGCTAACACTTGTACTCACATTTATTCAAAGTATTTAACCATTTAACATTTCCATTAGCGTGTTTATAAGTTAGCCAACACTTGTACTCGTACATTCATACATTATATTAGTATTTACCTTTTGAGATACCTTTCTAATTAACAAATGTGTTTATATGTAATCCAAGTATTTTAATTGTTAGTCTGTTACCTTATCAACGCTAGCCAGCTAGCTCCTTCACACTTGAATTTCACACATTATCTACATATGTAACGTGTTAACATATTAGCCCCTCTGTTAGCTTCCACCCCACACCCCAACTAGTGGCAATGTTCGGTGATGTCAACCACCACAGCCTTCTTCCAGCTGAACAAGAAGTAGCCAGCACCGGCGCCCATTGCCACGGCAATACACAAGAAGCCATTGTAGGTCATGAAGACAAGCATGAGAAGGTAGCTGACAAAGACCTGTAGGATGTGGAGGAGTGTCTGGAGGAGGTGGGAGGAGCTTAGCATCCTCTGGCTGGAGAGGAAAAAGGGGAGGGGAATCAAATTTAGCATCAGTGCTAACATTAGAGTCACTAGAAACATTAGCATGACCATTAGTATTAGCACTAGCATTAAAGTTGCCATTAGAGCTAGCATTTGTGTTACATTAACCTTACCAATAGTATTCTCATGTTAAAGCTAGTATAAGCATTATCAATGGTGTTGTGCCATTTCTATTTGTATCATTAGTGAAAGTAATTTATTATTATTGTTCCGTTTCCGTTAGTATTCCCATCCTTAGCTACAACACTAACAGTAATGTCACTAATTAGTACTGTGCTATTCCTAACAGCATTCCTATCATTAGCCTTAGGGAAACGCCAATGGTACTAATTAATAACACTCATGCCAATGCTTTAAAAAAGTGGCACTCTCGAAGATCTCCCGTTTTGTTGTCTTTGGCAGAACCTATGGCGAAAGGCAGTAACTGCAGGTGTGTAATTGGACCTCACTTCAAAGGGAGAATGCGTCACTAATACTAATTTGAATGCATGGTGGGGAAGTCGCCACAGACACCCAGTACTTAATACTCAATACTGTAAATGCAAGGGCTTTCATCAGTGAGCCAATGTCTCAATCACCATTGTGTGTGTACTTCATTCAGCGATAGATAGTGACTTAACAGACATTTATTTAAATGAAAATCTTTGGAGATCTTCGAAATTGCCACTTTAACTATAAAGACATTTAGTTTTAGCATTTGCATTAAGCCGCAGTACCCGACAGTCTTGTGGGTCTCCACAAGCACCGTTCCGTCGGTACCCGGGATTGGCATGGAGTTGTAACGGATGTTGACTTGGCTCCGCCTTAACAGGACTTCCCGGCCAATCTTCAGGCCCTCGTAGAACACGGCCAATAGGAAGACGCCAAGGCATGCTGCCACCATTTCTGATTGGAGGAGAAAGATGGGGCGAGGTGATGGTTACTGGGTAGAACTACTACTAGAAATACTGCAACAATTACTACAATCAATATCTTATTGCTACTACTGCTGTTGCTCCTACTGCTACTACTAACCTCCAGGTGAGTTGATCAGTAATCCGGTGAAGAGAAGTTCCACATTGTTATAGCCAAAGTAGAAAGTCATCACCTAGAAAAATGGTGAAAAATATACACTTTAGGGTATTTATACTGCTACTGCTACTATCAGTACTAATAACCACACTTTTAGTACTACTATCAAGTTAACCAAGATGCTAAGTTTGGAATGTTCTACCTCACCAAAAAATTAGCATGTTACTGTAGCTGTTTCGTTTTATGACTTTTAGTGGTTCAGGCCCGTAGGGTTAAAACCCTGTTGTTTTAGTGCTGGTTTGTTATTTTAAATGATAAATGGTAAATGATAGCGACATAGATAGATGTTTCAGTGCAAATTCTTCAAATTGTTTCTATCCAGACCGGCCTAACGGGGGCACTATAATTAAAGGACAATTAAAAAGGCCATAACTCTAATTGACATGAAACTTGGTATACATGGTATAAACTTGGTATACATATCCAGTCATTCCAACTCTTTCAAACTCAACTCTTTCTCAAATTTGCCAATAGAACCACCACCTTATTAGATGTTTTGCTAATTTGCATATTTTGAAGAACAGCTTTTTTTTTCCTTAAGGCTTTCTCAATGTTTGATCTATCAACACCAAAACTGGTACACAGCCTAAACAGACCTAGATATACTATGTAAATACAGACAGCTCTTATCAGATTAACAATATGGCTATAAGGGATAATTATGGGATGACCTCAATGGACTGTGTATTGGCTATTATGGGATGTCCTCCAGTTGCTATGGGCTGTCCCATAGGTTGCTAAGGGGTGTCTTGATGGTTATTATGGGCAATACATGACCCATTTATATCATACTAGCTAAAAGTAGAATTTTCAAGCTAAAAAAACTATTAGCATGCTATTCCATGCTAGCTTCAAGTAGCATGTTTGTGTTTTTCCTCAACTATAGGTCAAGTTAACCAGCAACAAGCATGTTAGCATTTGGCATATAATACAACTGTACTTTACAATAACCAAAAAGGACATTAACATTTTCACACTATACTTTTAGCTACCCAAATATTAGTATGTTAGCATTCAGCACACAAATGTCCATTAAGGTAACCAGAAAAAGGAGCATATTAGCATTTTTATCCCATGCAAGGTCGAAGTAGCAGGTTTGTCTTTTTCTACTACTACTGCTGCTACTTCTATTACTGCTAATACTTTTTCTACAACTTCAGCTCAAGCTAACCAGCAATGAGCATGTTAGTATTCAGCATAGAATATGACTGTACTACAGTAACCAAAAAGTAGTGCATTAACATTTTCACACTGTACTTTTTAGCTAACCAGATATTATCATATTAGCATTCAGCGTAGCATACATATGTACTGCAAGGTAACCAGAAAATAGAGCATATTAGCAATTTTACTCCATACTAGCCCCTTACCATCCCGCCGTGACCGCCTCCTTCATGCCCGCCCCCGTGACTGCCGTGCCCACCCATGTGGTCCTGGTCGGTGATGGGCGGAGTCAGCGTAGTGGTCATGTGGTGGCCGTGACCCATGGCACTGTGGTTCATGTGGGCGGCCATGTTGGTTTGTTGGTCTGGAACTGAAAAAGACAACAGACAGAGAAAATAACGTGTTTAGCATGTTTTCTATATCTAGGCAGCTAGCTTATATAGTCCTCAGTCAGTGAGTCAATGAGTCAGTCAACCAGTCAGTTAGATAATGTATTAGTCAGTCAGTCAGTCAGGTAGTTAGTCAATGAGTCAGACAGTCAGCTAGTTAGATAACCAGTCAACCAGCAAGCAGCTTTGTCAACCTTCCCTGAATCGATAAAGATCAAACTACACCAAAAACTAAAAGATGTAAACATCCCAACATCCAATGATCTTCCTCGAAACATAACTATGGCAACAAAAACCAGACTCCAAGTTTAATCCAATCGAGCTTCAGCCCCAGGCGAAGTTCCCTGCAATTACCCAATCAGAGCGCTCCATTATCAGCCAATAGTGACCAAACGAAAAGGTCAGGAACTGGCCAATTAGAGAAAAGTAGATTAGTGTTGAGGTCTGCTGTTGCTTGCGGTGACAATAAAACTGTTTTTTTTCTCCATTTCCTATGAGCAAGACCACTACTTCTACTACTATAATTACCATTAGTAATACAACTACTATTACTACTACTGGTTCTAATACTACTGCTGCTACTGCTATCGCTATTACTAGATTTATTACTACTGCTGCTACTGCTAAGGCCAATAACCTACTACTACTATTACTGCTGCTGCTACTACTACACCCACTAAACTACTACTACTACTGCTGCTACTATTAATACTGCTGCTACTACTACAGCCACTAAAAATACTAGTACTGCTACTATTATCATTGCTGCTACTACGACAGCCACTAAACTACTACTGCTACTATTATTACTGCTGCTACTACTACTACTACTACAGTCACTACTACTATAGCCACTAAACTACTATTACTACTACTGTTGCTACTACTATTACTACTGCTACAGCCACTAAACTACTATTAATACTGCTATTACTACAGCCACTAAACTAATATTACTACTGCCACTACAGCCACTAAACTACTACTACTAATCATGTTTTACTATCTTCTCTTGTACTTAACAGATTTTAGTGTTGCTATTATTATTATTGTTAACCTGATCTGTTATAACTATATACTCAGCAGCACTTCAATGTGTCCAGATATTGAGTTTACTCTACTATTCTCTCTACTCCTACTTGTGAAGGAAATTAATAATTGCACGCTCAAAAGAATTGTGAGAATGAGATAGTTGCTTCAATTATGCAACAAGTATTTATTTAGTCTGTGTCATATAATAATATGGTTCTCCTCCTCAGTCAAGTCAGAGGAGAAGGCTGCCATTTAGTCAATAGTCGGGTCCACCACCTCAGTCAAGTCATGGAAAATGGACCCCGAACAGAGAAAGCACAGTGGTTTTGTAGTCATACAACAACTCTAACTTTGCCCTAGAGGAAAGCCATGGGAAAGCAGGTGTTCTGGATGGAATATGGGAACAGTTAGAAGTTATGGTTGCCTCTATGTTTTGTCTAACTAGCTTACAGGAACCTGCAAGAGGCTAAACATTATTTTAACACAGAGTACTTCTAAACAAGAATGAGTGGTTACATGAGTTCATCACACATACTCTACTTAGATTGTACTACTTAGATTACATACTACAGTACCCGAGTACTACAATAAACAAGTAGTATTTGCATGTTATACCTCTTTTTTCTGTAATCATCTGATCTCATCTTATAATACTTATTAAATATACTACT
>OMKK01085608.1:0-11821 GCA_900302305.1 Polymixia japonica
TGGCAGAGGCAGAAAATAAAAAAAAGGGGGGGGGGGGACAAGAGGAAGAGTGTGAGAGGAGAATGGGAGAGAAAGAGAAGGGAAGACAACGATGACCAGGGCGAGGAAGCGACAAAGACAAAAGAGGAAAGAGGGAGAGGCAGAGAGAGATGGAGAGAGAGAGAGAGAGAGACAGAGAGAGAGAGAGAGACAGAGAGAGAGAGAGAGAGAGAGAGAGAGAGAGAGAGAGAGAGAGAGACAGAGAGAGAGAGAGAGAGAGAGAGAGAGAGAGAGAGAGAGAGAGAGAGAGAGATACATTAGAGAGATGTAGTAATCTGACAGTAGATGTGAATGAACCAGGTGTGAATATCACCTTAAACGTGTCTCATTTCATTTGACGTACATTCAGCTTCTCTGTATTTGCAGACTTGTATGGTTTACTGCAACGGGGACATGGCTCTTCAGATAAAAGCACAAGAGACATTTGAACAATCACTGAGGACATAGCAGTGAATACGATGTCGTATCCGTTGTACTTTAGAGGGATGCTCGTTGTTTTACCTTGTTTATGAATGTAAAACATTCTGATCTTGCATGTTGCAAGTTTCAGATGGTTAAATCCAGCATTGACTATATTGGCCCTTGGTGATTTAACAACAATGTCAGCAGTGGACACATTCTCACAATAACACAAATGAGTAGAAAACATTTTTTCTCATAAAAAAAAGAAAGTGTAAAGAATCTGAAATGAAAAAACAAAAAGCGGAGCACTTGTTAAGTGATACAGCGATTGTTAAATTCAAGACACTGGATTTATATTAGTAGCAGCAGCAACTAGCTACAGACAACCTAACAGTACACTCAAGTGTGTCAGATAGTAACAACAACCAATAGGAAAATCACAAGCGCTTTGCAGACAAGGCTGTTCCATGTTGCCATAGTCCCACTCTGGAATCATCTAGTGATGTCTGCTGGACAACGAGCTGGTCATGTGACCTGTCATGTGACCAAATTAACCCTCTGGAAGGGTCCCATATACCTATATATATATATACATATGTGTGTGTGTGTATATATATATATATATTGGACCCCCATATATATAAATATATCTTAGATCCAAACTGCACTCTTATCTAGATAGTCAGTCTGGTACCATTTGTCATCCCTTAACAACCAGTGTGTCTATCAACCCTCCAGAAGCTGTAAACAAGTTTCCTTTGCCGATAATGTCTCTGATGCGTTTTGTTTCTTTAAACAAGTCTATTTCTTTCTCTCCCTCAAGTCTTTCCCTTTGTTCTCTTTTTCTCTATTGTCTTTCTCATATTTGTCCTTATCCGATTTCGTCACGCTATTGTAGGAGGGCGGAGAGGCCGTGGAGGGGGTCATGTCTGTTTTGTCCGAGGTGGAGTTCTCATTGAACTTGCTGATGACGAGCACCTCCTTGTCCGGGTCGCGGAGGCCGTCCCTCAGCTGCTCCTTGTAGAGGGCGGAGGCCTTCTTCATGGCGATGCGGATCATGTAGCGACGGAAGGCTCTCTGGATGACCATGGCTGACATGTCCTCCTGTTTGCGGCGAAGGGTGGTGGTGATCGGCTCATAGGACACCTTGGAGGGATTAGAGGCCATGAAACGCTCCTCCATCTGTCCCCGCAACATGTCCATCTCACCGCCCTCGCCCAGCACGCGCTTGGTGAAGGCAAACAGGATGTCCAGGCAGTGGATGCGCTCGCCGCTCACCATGGGCAGGTCCATGGAGATGAGCTGGATCTTGTTGGGCTTGGGCATGCGCAGCGGCGGGTCCAGAGCGTCGGCAAAGTCGGAGAGTTTGCCGTACTCCATGAATTGTGTGGCGTCGGGGTCGAAGCGCTCCCACACCTCGTAGAACATCTCAAAGTCATCCTCGCTCAAGGGCTCAGCGCTCTCCTCTGTGGCCACACTAAAGTTCTCCAGAATGACAGCTATATACATGTTGACCACAATAAGGAAGCAGATTATAATGTAGCTGACAAAGAAGAAGATGCCGACTGACGGGTTGCCGCAGTTACCCTTGTAGGAGTTCCCTGGGTGTTCCATCTGGCTGTCACAGTCAGGCTCCCTCTTGTTCAGGATGGGCGCCAGCAGGCCATCCCAGCCGGCAGAGGTGG
This sequence comes from Polymixia japonica, assembly GCA_900302305.1. Taxonomy (NCBI): domain Eukaryota; kingdom Metazoa; phylum Chordata; class Actinopteri; order Polymixiiformes; family Polymixiidae; genus Polymixia; species Polymixia japonica. The sequence goes on from OMKK01085608.1 coordinate 2,127, forward strand.
TGATCTGAAACAGGCAGATCATACTGTTCCCAAAGGTCTCGAAGTTGAACATGTCATCGATACCGGACTCTCGCTTGACGTAGGCAAAGTTGGACATGCCAAAGATGGCGTAGATGAACATAACCAGGAAGAGCAGCAGGCCAATGTTGAACAAGGCAGGAAGCGACATCATCAAGGCAAAAAGAAGTGTTCGGATGCCCTTGGCACCTTTGATCAGGCGGAGGATGCGACCGATCCTAGCCAGGCGGATGACTCGGAACAACGTCGGGGATACAAAGTACTTCTCGATAACTTTAGATAAAAACATACCTGCAAAATCAAAACAACCAATTCAGCCTCAAGATTTCAGTCCAAATTGAATTTGATATATCAAAAATATACATTTTCCAACCAAACTAGATTTGACCTTGGGTTAACTTCATGCAGTTTAACAAAGCTAAGGCACATGAAAGGAAGACGTCCTTACCTACAATCGACAAGATCACCACTACAAAGTCAAATACATTCCAGCCAATGGTGAAGTAATAGTGACGCAGGGAGATCATCTTGAGGACACACTCCCCGGTGAACAGCACAATGAACACCAGGTTGATCCAGTAGAGGATGTTGTCCATGTCCTGCGTCTGGTCGTCCGTCTCCACCATCATGGTCACCATGTTAAGGCAGATGAGGATCATGATGACGATGTCGAAGGCCTGCTTCGTGATGCAGTCGAACACACAGCCTTGGAACGCGTTCTGGGGGGCAGGGGTCAAAACAGAAAGGTTACTCTTTTTCTTTGTAAACTATGTAACAGCCAAATTATTGTAACAATACATATTTGCACATTATACATTATACAATTTTAAGCGTGTTACAAACACAGAGAATGAACAGTTTCCTACTGCTGGCCGGGGTATTGGTTTCTGTGGTTTCTTGGAGCCCAGCTTCTTCATGGCATTGTAGTATTTCTTCTGCTCCTCTGTCATGAAGATATCCTGACCTCCAAAGTAAAGGGACCACAACAGAACCTGGTCAGAACCATGTACTTACAACTCAGGACTCTTCTTCTGGACTGTTTTTCAATAACCAGCTTTACTGTGGATAGTTTGTTGCTGCTGACATGGAACAACCTCATAACTTAAGTTAACATATGTTTTAAATCTTTTCTTATAGGTGCAGCACATGAAAACCAAGCAAACCATATATATATATACTTCATTTTGATTAGAAGTAGTTAGAGAAGGAAACCAGGGCAGGAGAGATCCAAGAGAGAAAGCTGTGGTGGGATCTGATGGATCCTAGACCATCACTCAACCCCAGAGACACCAGACCACTAGACCATCACTCAACCCCAGAGACACCAGACCACTAGACCATCACTCAACCCCAGAGACACCAGACCACTAGACCATCACTCAACCCCAGAGACACCAGACCACTAGACCATCACTCAACCCCAGAGACACCAGACCACTAGACCATCACTCAACCCCAGAGACACCAGACCACTAGACCATCACTCAACCCCAGAGACACCAGACCATCACTCAACCCCAGAGACACCAGACCATCACTCAACCCCAGAGACACCAGACCACTTGACTATACATTCCAGAAAAAATGACCTTTTGAATCTACAGGGTTTTTTTTCACACAATGCTTTGACTAATCAAACAAGATGAAATTCCCCTACAACAGCAGATATGAGGTAAAGCAGCACAGGACAGGGAGCGGTGCTCAGTATGACCCACGTCTGGAGGGAGGACGGTGTCATGACTGAACAACCATCTGTGTGAACACATGGCACCAGTCATTTAGTCAAGTCAGCCCTGCCAGCACACAGGCCCTCACGCTCTCTCTCTCTCTCCCATTCCCTCTCTCTGTCTACCCCTCTCTACCCTTCTTCTCTCCCTTGGGTGTTGCCAATAATACTTGTTAGTGCCTGGTTCAATGGAGGGCAGACTGCATTCACTGTGACACTGTGTGTGCATTTGTGTGTGTGTGTGTGTGTGTGCGCCTGTGCGTATGTGTGCGCGCGTGTGTGTGTGTGGGTGTGTGTGCATGCGTGCGTGCGTGCGTGTGTGTGTGTGTGTGTGCAGGGGAATTCTGACCCACAGAATTCTAATGAATCTGTAGCAATGACAGGTTCACACAACTCTTCAGATAATGATTACTGCCTTGCAGGGCGGTAACACTTCTTTTTGGTTCACAGCTGTGGGTCTGTGTTAGTTCAGGCCCTGCAATTGTCTTACATAAAGGAAACCCAGGCTTTTACTGCAGTGAAAAAACTGCTCCACCTCACTGTATATGGTTTTATAACCTTAGGATAACTTTAGGGTTTAAATTCCATTTTTAATTACTAATGCCCTCAATACATACATACATACATACATACTGACAAGCCTCTTAGACTAGCAAGAATATGTCATTATGCATCATAATTATTATGTCTTTATGCATCATGAAAGTTCAAGAAGACTTGCTATCAGCGTTCCTGATCTGAGACACACAGTAGATGACACAACGGACTGAAGGTGAACATTTGTTAAATGCTACTCATCTTTTTCTTCTGCTGGTTGAAGTTGTCGATGATGACACCGATGAAGAGGTTGAGGGTGAAGAAGGAGCCGAAGATGATGAAGATGACAAAGTAGAGGTACATGTACAGGTTCACTTCGTACTCCGGCTGGTCTTCCAGCTGAAGCAAACGTTTGAAAAGGAAGACACTTAAACTGATAACTGTTTTATGCATCAAACATTTATACCCTTAAGTGGAGCAAAGAGAGGCTTACATTACGAGAGTCCACAGCCGCGTACATGATGTCCATCCAACCCTTAAACGTTGCCTAGGAGCAGATGAGAGAAGACTCAGTCAGTCAGTCTCCAGGGACAGAGGAGAGGGAAGGCGTTCATCTCAAGTGACAACCTTCATCTGACTTTCTCAATATTCAAGCACCGCTGCTTGGGCCTAATCTAGAACACTGGTTCAAACAGCCTTACTACATGTTACTTTGTGTAAAAGGCTTACTAAGATGTCTATAGTAAGACAAACATACAATGTCTTGACAGTATGTACAATATGGTTTGAAAGTGTAGAAAAATGTCTAAGATGAAAGATGGCAACAGTCCCTAAATGCTCCATGAAAAATGCTCCTTAAACAGAGACTAAAACATAATGTTGTTGCTGTCCTTTGACTCTCCACTGCTCTCTTGATTTAACCTCACTTGCAAAGTTGGCTAAACTAAAAGAGAACAATGACATAAAAATGATTAGCTTTTCTTATGGAAGAGGACAGACTGGCCGACAACTCTATCCTAAAGATAGAAACCAGAGAACCAAGGTTCTAATTCACCTTGTCAAACTGATGTAAAGCCTTGAGAACTATATACAAAGTGGGGATTTTATTGACGTTCTATCAGTTTCCATTTTGAAAAGGTAAGCTTATCACCCCAAAATAGTTCTGGGCAAAATCACTGGTTCCACCTTTTGCAAAATCTCTGTATATGAATATGACGTGAGACATGAAGCTGCAGGACAGCCCTTCTTCCTTGTGTCTGGCTATGGGAGAAAGTTGAGCTACAACAGCAATGACAGTAGATGCATAACTAACAGTTTTTGTAATCCTTGGTACTTTTACAGTATAATGTAATTTAACATGTGCTCTTTTTTGGCTTAACCTTACCACTTGAAGCAGAGCGAGATATCCTGCGCCAACGTTGTCAAAGTTGATCTTGACGTTCTTCCAGCGGGCGCTGTCGTTGATCAGGGCCAGGCACTCGCTCTTGTTGTTGACCATGTCGATGGGGAAGATCTCATCTGTGGTGGTGTTGACACAGTAATAGTACTTCCCCGCAAACAGGTTGACGCCCATGATGCTGAAGATGAGCCAGAAGATGAGGCAGACCAACAGGACGTTCATGATGGAGGGGATGGCCCCAAGCAGCGCATTCACCACAACCTGGCCACGTTGAAGCACAAAGACAAACTCAGCATTCTCCTGTTTGTGAACCAGAGAACCTCGTCTGCTATATAATACTACAACGGCTTTTGGAATTTAAATAAGTGGCCATAAACAATCTCATGACTGAGATTCTTCCTATATTTGGGCTGAAATACTTGATAGTGTCACTATATTATTCAACTCTAGATTTGATATTATATCTTTATTGCCCACATAGATCTCTTAACACCATACATCTACAAAGAGAATTTAACAGTGTGACAGTCAGAAACAAGAAGGTGTAAAAAGCAAAACATAAAGAAACCTTAGAGAGGCGGGATGAAGTCACAACATTTTGTTTGACTGTAAATGAAAAAGACACAACACAACAAAGAAAAACATTACAGATCAAAGGCACCACACAAGCAACAAGAGAACAGTTATAAACAATATAATCCATGGACACGATGTGAAGAAAGACATGCAGATCTGCACAAGGACAGAGATACGTCTAGAGAGCTGCTGGTAAACATGCAGTCTAAGTGCTAAAGCCTTTGCAAATCATATTGTTTTTGTTCAGTCTGCAACAAGAATCACAGTTGACATTAAAAAGGATTTAAAAAGACTCTACTACAAAAATAGACACATAACATCACATCACCGACGCTCCAAAGCAGAGGAGCAGTAACAACCTCCTTTCTACCTTTAAAAAGCGATTTCTTTAATAAAGATATGGTAGATTTAGGGTTTACCCTCCACCCTTACCCTCATGCCCTCAAACCGTGACAGGGCCCTCAGGGGCCGGAGGGCTCGCAGCGTTCTCAGAGATTTAATGGCGCTCAGCTCAGAGTAGCCCAGAGCGTTGGCTACCAGGCTGACAAGAGAAACCTGGAAGAACATGAGGTGAGACATGAGACAGTTTGCAATTAATAATATGATATATAACAAAGTTTGAAAATATCTAAAAAAAAACATATAATAGAAAAGATATCTCTGACTGTGAGTTGCCTTTAAGCAAATGCACACATTTTACAAATTGCATATGTATGGTAACTACTGCTGTAAATTAAATTAGATTTGATCTCAGATTGGAAGCTTTGTCTTTATGTTGTCTTTGAATGCACCGAGTCACCAAGGCAGACTCCTGATGTATAAAGGGTTGACTTGATACATACATCTACGATGAGGAAGTCAAGCCAGCACCAGGCGTTGGTGAAGTACTTGACAAAGCCGTAGGCTACCCACTTCAGCAGCATCTCCAGGATGAAGACATAGGTGAACACCTTGTCGGCATACTCCAGCACGGTTTTGATGGTCCTCCTCTGCTCTATGTAAATGTCCTCGAATGCCTGCACAGCCCAACAAATAAGGAAGAGTACTGACGGTAGTACTAAAGTGTGGATTATGTAATTGTGAAAAAAAAGTCAGAAATGAAAGAAAGATAGGGGTTCAAATTAGCACTAGCTAATAGATCATCAGTTTTGAGTCCCAGAACCTGGAAGTGTGTCAGTCATGGGCTCCTTCACCAAAACCAAAAGAGGTTTTCATGTTTTGTTCTACAAGATAAAATACATCAGTAAATATCCTACTTGTGACTTTCTACACTTTTATGTGCCTCATAAAAGTAATACTGATTGCATGTATGCTTCAAGATAATAAAGGTGGTGTTCATATGTGAAGTTATCTTGTTGAACAAAACGTGTGAATATCATGTGCCTTTGTTTGCCACAGAGCTTATTTCCTGCATCAATCCAAGATCCAATGGGGGAAAAACAGGTGTGAAGGAACCCATGGAGGAGCTAACTTCCAGCTTGGCCTACAAAACAACACCATCACTTTGGCTCTCTATTCTTTTGTAAAGGCTATCTTCATGTTAGAAGGCTGCAGGCGTAGACACACACACTCACCAGGGCTCCACTGCTGAGGAGGATCATGAAAATGATGAAAGACTCAAACCAGTTATGTTCTACTATGACGAAGCAGGTCTTCCTGAGGGTCCACCAGCTCTTCCACCTGCCCTCGTCCACGTTGACCTGGCAGCACTGGAAGCGACGCACGCAGCCTGGGAGCAGGGGGAGGATGGACGGAGAGGAACCCCATAGACACAGACAGAAGAAGGCAGAAGCAGAGATAGGAATGAATATATAACTCCTCATGCCTTCAACCTGGGGTGACTCATAATAAACTAAACCTTTTCTTCAAAGTGCTTATTTCTGTGCCTGACATTTCTCTGCCATACAGGATTATTCTCGGGTCGCAGGAACACTGGTCCCACCTGTTGTAAGAGCAGTGCTGCTGTACTCCTTAGTATTATTTGCTTGTAATGTTGGTGATTGTAGGAGCACAGGTGTGTTCTACTGTTACACTCTGTCAGATGCTCTGGATAAGACCATGAGCTGAAGATGCCTTGGAGTGTGCTTGACCCAGCTGAACAGTCACTCACTTTAACACTTAACCGCATCTGTATACACCATCTTCATTTATACTAGTCTTTGTTAATGTTAATATTATTTTAATATTCTGAATGCCTATTTTTTTAATGCCTATTTTGATATTCTACATCTTAATGCCTGTTTGCATTGTACAATGGCAGTGATGTTGAATTGAATTGAAAATGCCTAGCATGAAAATGTAAATATTTTCCAGAGAATTCACAGACTAGATTTAATAAACGTCACACTTTTTGCTTGTGTTGTTTTTAGCCTCCCACCTGGTCCTCCTTCCTTCTCTACATCCCTACATGCTACACATACCCCCTGTCCACCAACGCAAACCTACTTCTCAAACCTTTATTTAAACTCAAACAACCATTGAGGTTGCCTTCATTTACCATGATGCCGAGTTAAAGTTAAAAAACAAAATAGGACAAAACACAAAACCTAACCCAAAAAAACAGTTACACATTGAAGCAGGGAGGTTTGTGATCATGGTTTTAAATTGTCCATAGGTTGGTAGAGTATTGATTTTTAGCATGTGCTGAAGATCCTTCCAAGAATTTGGGGCACTAAAATAAAAGGCTGACTTTCCAAATTCAGACTGTGCTCAGGGGACCTTGAACATGAGTCATTTACTTGAGCGAGTTAAATAGGGTCCAGAGTTCCCATCCAGCATCACTGCGATGTAAGGTGATAGCTTTCTAACAAGGGCTTACAAATACCAACATTTATTACACCTCTCTGCCAGAGAAGACCAACATTCATGCCTTGACTTAATGTTCAGTTATGAATCTTACCCAACAGTCATGACAGAGATCTTGAAGGCTCAAATCAAGTGTGATCAAATGAACCAGACACTCATTTTCCAGTTCTTTTCTCGTGATAAATTATCTCGTTATCTCGAGATAACGGGTTAATTTATTTCGAGAAAAGAGAAAAGAACTCAAAAATGAGTGTCTGGTTCATTTGATCACATAAACATAAATGTGCAGTTTTGTTCGCTGCAGTTACATCATTACATCATACACCCTCTGTCCCCTTTCCCCACCGTCCTCTATGTAACTCTCACATCCGTCTCACCCTCAGTAAAGCAGGCCTCTGGGTCCAGGGATTCCTCAGGCTCCAGCTCCACTGACTCGCCTCCATCCCCAGGTGGCCGGATATCCACTGTGCTGCCCTCTGAAGAGCTTAGGTGCTGGGGCTCTACATCTAGCTTCTGCATGGAGGGAGTAGTTTGAGGAGGAGGAGACAGTTATACTACAATGCCTGAACATTCAGAAGTTCAGTCCTCATAGGAGCCAACCTTCTGAGCTGAGGTTCTTATTGTCATTCTCCATTCAGATGTATTCCAGTGCCACTAAATACCTATGTCTGGAGACTCAGCACTGTAATAGCTCACAGAGTTGGGCTCTTAAAAATCATCTTCATTGTTGTCATCATCATAAATTTCATCATCACATGCAGCATCGATCAAAAGTACCTACAGGCGTTGATATTAGTTTGATCTAGAAGCTCAAATCTGATTATGTGGCAATGCATGTCACAGGGAGGTTGCCATTATAGAGATGCACTGTGGGTACGTTTGATGTGACCTCGATTTGAGGAAGAGTGCATGCAGTATTCCAGTGCATTATCAATCCAAGCCTGAAATAGTACCAAGCAGAACGTGTGCTAAAGCATTTTCATGTCCACTGAAAAATGGCCCAGGCTTTATTAGAATTAGGTTGTCTAGAAATTATCCCATTTCCAAAATTCCTCTTATAAATAAGAATTTCCCCACCCCAAAACCTATGCCCCACCCACCAGAAAAAAATGCTGAACATTTTCCTCAATGACATGAAAACACATTATTTCCATTCCTTGAAAGCAGTGTACAAGCCTTCTCTGTTTGTGTTGAACTAGACGGGTAACCACATTAGCTTACCAGCAAAAACCAGTACTGTGCACTGTTTATAAGACAGCATGTGGTCTGGCGTTATTGTTCCCGTGTGTGAAAGATGTTGAATTAGCACTCATGCATACCCAGAAAACATACAGGACTAAAATAAGTGTGGTACTCAATAACGCACATTCTCATGATTCTTCTCAAGGAAACATATTGGTTATAACAGCTGTTGCTTCTACACATTGAGCTATTTTTTCACTTTATCTTCCTGCCAACTCTGAAATTTGAACCCTGGCATCACTTAAAACTCCTCTGAAATCCTAAAATGCAGTGATGATCTTTTTTGTAGTTGTGTACATTACAGCATCATCTGCATAAAGTCAAACTTTTATGTATGGTTCTCTATGGCATTGTGGCGCTTCCTGTCTGGTTTCATTGGGCAAACATGATGTAGCCTCATTGCGGAAGCAGATCTGTGGGGTGTGTGTGTGTAATACAGGAACATGTCATCCTAGACAGTGCAGCAGCCCTGATTGCCGTGGGACCCAGCTAATACGGCATGGGAATGATGGAAGCATGCTGCTCGCAAGTACATACTTTTCTGGGAGGATGTTTCTGTTTCTCTCAATCTCGCACTCAGTAAATGACACCTTTTACCTCTTCTGGATCCGCACCATATACAGACTGAGGCTACCCATCTGAACCTACCCTGCTTTTGTCATGGTAGTAATTTCAATCTGATTTTGTTGGCAAAGTTTCACTATGTTCACATATTATAAAATACTGTAGGTGATAAGCACCAGCTTAGTGGCCTAAAGTGGATAACACAGGCTTGAAAAACAAAGGCCATCTTTAATGAGGGTCTTGAGGGTCTCCATAACATGTTACATTATCAAGATTACATTTTGTAAATCAATTGATGTTTGATGATGATGAAAGAAAATAAATTACATTTTAAAAAGGCCATCATTTAGAACTGTATAAATAGTGTATCAAGCTAAATTCCACTAAATATAATTTGCCATGTGTTATCGATTACTTTTGCCATCCTGTAAAGATCAATGATTAAACATATCTCATTGGAGATTATTATGAAATTAATCTTTCATCATTCCACTATTACTCAAGTATCACAGAAAAGATACAAGTATGTGGTGTGTATGCATGGACTATGAACCAGACAAATGAATTTTGTCAGATTACAGCAAAATTCATTCCTCCATTCCATCTCCTTATCTCCTCATTCTCCTCCACCTCCTTCTCTCTTCTTTCATTCTCAAACTGAAGAGTGTTGGATGCCAATCAAGTCCCAAAACCAATTCAAAACCAAGCAATGAAATCGAAAGCAAAGAACATGTCAGATGAGTTTGTCTAACAATGGAAAAGGTGGTGTCGCTCATTCCCTAATGTTTTGTAACTGCAATACAGCCTGATGCTTTAAGATAAATCATG
>OMKK01085612.1:0-13677 GCA_900302305.1 Polymixia japonica
CCCATTAGCATCTAGTCAGAACCACTGGCTGAACAAGTTTAAGTTTAAGTTTATTGATTTTTAAAGTGTCTCAGTACACTTAACAATACAAAACATAAAAACCACAAATATCAGTACAAATAGAAACACATTAAACATACAGACAGATAAGAATGAAAGGGAAACACAAAGAAAAACACAAAGAAAGCAAACGTAAATCAGTGCAAAAGACAGAAGTAGTGAGCAGGCATCAATATATACATAATAAACACTATATACAATGACAATGAGATGGGGGATGAATCACAGAGCTAACAATAAAATGTAGTTGAAATTAAAGTATCATATATTCAGGTGGTGGTGGGGGCAAAGTATTGTGTGAAGAGATGGGTTTTAAGTCTGGTTTTGAACAACTGAACAGATGTAGCATTTCTAACAGTGAGTGGTAGGTGATTCCAGAGGAAAGGAGCGCGGTAAGAGAAAGGTTTGAAGAAGGTTTGAATCTACACACAACCTAGGATTATGTCATTTCAACAAATTAATATCATGTTCAAACAAATTAGTAAGTAAGTCTAAGTAAATGTCAGGGCATCCATAGTTTTAGTATTTCTAAAATAGAGATATGTGACTAACTTTCAATTACTGTAATGGCATTATTCTTGATCTCTAAAAGCTATAATCAGAGGTTTTCCATCCCCTATCTCATTGGAGTTATTTGTATATGCAAATCCATCCTTTTGTGTATTTGTACATATTGGTGCTATGCAGAGCACAGTGAAATCCTAATTTCTGCTTTGATGTTGTATATCCTGTTACAGAGATCAGACCTGCTTAGGGGATAGATCTCCCTGTCATGCTCCCTTGCTCTCATTGTGTTTGTCTATATGTGTGTGTGTGTGAGCGTGTGTGTGCGTGTGCGTGTGCGTGTGTGCGTGTGAGCGTGTGTGAGCGTGTGTGAGCGTGTGTGTGTGTGTGCGTGTGTGTGTGCGTGTGAGCGCGTGCGTGCGTGTGTGCGTGTGCGCGTGTGTGTGAGCGTGTGCGCGTGTGTGTGTGTGTGCGCGTGTGCATGTGCGTGTGTGAGCGTGTGTGCGTGTGCGCGTGCGTGTGAGCGTGTGTTATCTCAGATCTTATGTGTGTTCTCTGTGTTATGACAGATGCCATGTTGCTGGTGGCAGACAGACTGGAGGGACCCTTCAATATTGAAGCAGTCATAGAGCCAATAGATGTCAAGATCTCTGAAGCTATCATGACCATGCAGGACAACAGCATGCAAGTGTCAGCCAAGGTATACTGACATATTTATTTTCACCAAATAACTCTTATTATTGGGCCATTTGCCACATGTGCTGTGATGTGCTTCTACTATACTTATGTTGTAGAAACTTTGTTGAGAACCTTTAGTCCCAAAAGCAATAAACAAAGCGATGTACACCTGACCACGCCCTCATTTTATACATTAAACCATTTAGATGTAGTTGAGCACACAGCTTTCGCTTTGTTAAAACAAAAATTACAACGTTTTTCTTTGTTTTGTGTGTGTGTGTTTATATATACAGTATATATAACAGTGTGTGTATGTCTTTTTTCCGATATTTGTTTGTGTATTTCTGCCCATTTTCAAACTAGAGTTTCATAGAAGTCATTGTAAATAGAGATAAGATTCTCTTCCATATCTAGTGGGCCACAATATCCAGCTTTTATGAATTGTGTCTTTATGCACCTGAACCTTTTTTCCTGCACGGCTGCGCTTACCTGAAAAACTGTTCTGAGATTGCAGTCTTTCGCCATATCCACATTTCATATCTAACCCTTGCCCAATCGCTAAGCTCAGGGGAGATGCGTTAGCCCACACCGGATCGCCATATTGTAAAGAATTGACAAGTATTATTGAAAAGACAGGTTCTTGTCAAGAGGGCCATGTAGGACATTAAAGTACTCAATCACAATCTGAGCCACAGGCCATCAGACAATCAAGACAAGAATGCTAATCAGCTTTGCTGTTAGAGAAGTATGTTATAGGGGCCTAAAAGTCTGTTGGGACTGAGCCTTTTTAAAACAAGTTATTTTCCACAATGTACCCTCTATGTATTGCAAAATGGGAACCTAAACAGTACAAGGCCTGCAGTGCAGTTTTAATCTCACTTCACCAAAAACAACAAAACATTAGTTCATATTTCAGGAAAATTAGACATTTTCTGTTCAACGTTGTTGTTTAATGCTTACTTCATTATAGTCAACAAGTGCATAAAAGTAAATTATAAGAAGAACGGCGCCCAGGAAGGCACAATATTTATTCAGATACAGCAGTTCAGTAATGTTCTCACAGACAAAACAACACAATTTTCTGGTTGTCCCTGTGCTGTCGAATACACTATATTTTATAAAGGCCAGAAATTGTATCCTATCTACAAAGCAGAAATCCTCAAGGCTGCAATTTGTTACAAGCCATAATGAATAAAACAAATACTTAAATTCCCCTAAAACCTATTGTTTACAAACAATTTTCAAATTTCAAGCCCTACTCAATTTTATAGAACATGGTAGCAGTCAGTGTTGCTAACAGAAGCAACCGTAAAGATGAAACCTGAAGCTAGTTCAAGCCCCAGACAGCATGATGTCATCTGCTATGATCAACTCACAAAACCATACATTTCCCCTTGTTTTTTCTAAGAAATAAAACGTTAGAACATGAACATTTTCAAGTTTCATGAAGCTGTTTTAAGACATTGTATGTTTGTTTTTGGGTTTTTTTTTCATTGCCATTCTTTATCATCCATGTTTCCAACTGCTTATCATGCTTTTGTCTCGAGCTGTACTGGTCAAACGGTTGCATCTTCATCATAATCGCAGTACATTTCGTTAAAGCCCCTTCCAACTACAGTATGTAATTTAGGGTATTATGTACATATAGTAATCATCTAAAAAGTATTAGAAGTTAGTTTAATTCCAAATTGGAAATGCATTCATGTAGGTATTTCTCTTGACTTGCTACTGGGTTTAAGTTGGCGTGGTTATGTTGGGAGGTCGTGGCACCAGCAGAGTCCACGAACCGCCGTGAACCAATCATAAAGAAAGCTCAGGCTGCACCACCCAAACAGGTGCGACGAAGCCCCTCCGCTCTGCTCGGTAGGTCTCTCTGAGTCTGAGCCAGCTCGTCTCTACGTAGCCCTGCTGACTCGGGATGTTTATACGTACCGCGTATCCTCGAGTCCTGCAGCAAAAGCGCTAGGAAATACTGTTATGGCGAGTTTTGAACAGTACTTCCCTGGTACTTTTGTTGTAGACTCCAAATACATGGTAAGTGTCAGACTGTAAAAAATCGATCTCGAGTCAGTAGGGCTACCTCGAAGTCTGAATCGACTGGTTCAATCATATAAGGCTGTACCATGCCAATTCAACCCCCTTGCTTTAAAATTGTCCAAATACAAAAAGATAGAATACTCCAATAAATACATTTTCCACTCGTGTAAGACGGATAACAGATTGTCTTGTCTTTATTTTCTGCCTAGTCCTTGCGCAGTACTTGTTTCTCACCCCTCCTCTCTGTGGTCATTTTTACCCCTTCTGTTCATCTTAGGTTTTTCAAGGCTGCGGTCAACCAAAGCCTTCAGGAATGGGCAGATCTGCCCGTGGCATTTCAGACGTGTTCAGCGCTCGCTTCAGGCCTTACACCCCTGAGGAGAGACCAACCACAGCAGCTGGAACCAGCCTTGACAGACTGGTAAGGAAAGGAGAGGAGGGAAATACCCCTACTTGTGATAAAAAAAAAAAATTTAACACTGAAAATTCAACATAAATTCTGCCATTTGTGACGTTATTGTCAAATATGATAGCTTGACTTAAATAACGCGGCCCATTATGATTTGGTCATATTTCGTGTTAAAATGTTAAATAACACTTCACTAACGCTGTCGTATAAAATCGGCCATTACAGTTAAGGTGTTCGTCAGACATAGATGAATGAGAAGTGTATCAGAAGTGAGAGAATTCTTGGCAAGAGGACAACGTCCGAAACAAATCTCAGATTAGTTGGTGTACCATTCTTCGTTTCTTAATTCTTAAACTCAACTGATTTCAAGGAATTCAAGTGTACTGAGATTTTTAGTTTTTTATTGACTTATTGTAATGGCTGAGACAGCTCGGTTGCGAGTCCAAATAAAGGCGCGGTCTTACCCGGGTTCAGGCCTGAGGACCCAGGAACCTTCAGTACCCTGCTACTGAAAGCGTTGTTTTTGTCGACACAAACTCACGTGGCACAAGTTAACTGCGCGTCCCAGGGCAGGAACTTGTTGCTGCCCTTGTTGAAGTGTTGCTCAATAAAAGTGAAAGTTTATTCAGCGTACAACAGTATATGCGGCGAGCACACTACATAGAGTAACAGCGTAGTCAATGACGGTCGGCTCTAACGTGAAGGAAAAGACCAAACCTTTTATAAGGTTTTATAAGGAGAATAAGGCTTTATCTATACTCGTCCTTGGGCAGTTTCTAACTGGTGTGAGCTGGTCCCAGGAGGACGTAATAATAACATAGGATGGAGGTCGCCACAAGGAAGTCACCACAAGAAGGTCGTAACGATTCATACAGGATTCAATAACCATGAAGTAGAATAGTAAGATATTAAAGATAGTCTTCCACGAACTACTAAGTACTTGTAAAATTTGAACTGCAGTGGCTTAAAACAAACAACAACATTTAGCCACGATAGAACATTTCACAAATTCAAGACGCTTTGCGAATGCAGCGCGTGATCTTTTCATTCATCACATTGGAATGTAACAGATTTGATAGCGAAGGAGACATTTTTAATCAAATGTTTGAAATGCTAAATCTCTGAGATCAGGTTGGGGGAATTTAATATTTCAGCAAAACCATTTATCATTTACCTATTCTCTTCCACACTAATACACACTCTTTATCCTATGATGTCTCTCTCTTTAATTCTTCCTTTCTGTCTTCCTCCAATGTCCAATTAAATCTCTTTCTTCTTTATTTTTCTGCTGATCCCAGAGGGTTGTCTGGAGGACAATGCAACACAGTGTAAGGCCTCCATTCCTCCTTTTAAATTCATAAAGTCATCTGTCTTGTGGTGTTTTAAGCAACTCTCTCATGAAATCAATTTCTTTACATTATTCAAAGTAGATATTGATTGCTTACATTGCGGCTGGTCTGGTTCTTTATTTGGGCTGAATTATTTTATTGCCGCATTCATTCATATACTTTTTATGTGCATTTTATTCAGATTTTTGGTTATTCAAAAGGTTCAGTGTCAAGAAATATATGTTTTTGGAGTATTACCATTGTTTATAACTGTATCTCCAGCTTTGGGTTATTGGGTTTTGTAATTGCATATTATATTAATTTGTTTAGAGGTAATACATGAAACCTCATGGTGTGGTGAATTCTTCTTTAGGTTGAATGTTGTTAAAACTAAGGACATGGCAATTAATTCTAGAAGGTTACTACCCATTGCTAAATCTCCTTCAACACTATGTGCCGGACACAGCTTAGCTTGCTTAGCTTATCTTATCTTAGCTTAGTTTAGCTTAGCTTAGTTTATCTTAGTTTAGCTTAGCTTAGTTTAGCTTAGTTTAGCTTAGCTTAGTTTATCTTAGCTTAGTTTGTACAGCTATACAACTACAAAAAAAATCTTCAAAAAAATCTTGTGCTAAAAACACCACCCACCTTCCTACATACAGTATGTGTGTCAAGAACAGACTAACTCTCTTACAGTTTATTTGAAATCTTTTATTGATTTGAGATCATTCATTCGGGACTTCTGTCTTCTGTGCCAAAAATGGCCTTGACATTTTTTTGTCCAACGAACGTCCAGAGAGTTTTTAGAGTTTTAGTTTTATTCAGCCAATCACAATAATCCAGTACTAATTAACGTCACATATTTAAGTTTTTTTTGTTTGTTTGTTTGTTTTTTATTTGTAGTCACATTGGACACAGAGGTTTCAAGATTTGAGAAGCAAATTGAAGCAAAAGATAATGATTAGATGGATGAAAAACCAATCAGTGTTGACTATCCAGCTCCAATTTGTTAGTAGAAGTCACTATTCCCACAAGAAAGTTCCTGTCAGCCAGGCTAATTATGGACTGAAAAACACTCTGGTCTCAATGTCCAAAGTGATCACTAAAACAACTGCCAATTATGACTGACGGTAACAGAGGCAAATCATTTTAAAACCATGAGGCATTCCATAAAATGGGTTATAGCCTTAATGAAAGTCTGGCATGTGGATCTGTCCTCTTCTCTTTCCTTTAAAAGCCTCAATTATTGTGCAGATTGGCAACTAGAAAAAACTCCATCTTGTTTAGACAAGCTATTTGTTTTATTTGTTCTGGCATTCTAAGTCAAACTATTTGGCACACTAAGCTAATGTTTTAGGCATGAGTGTCTTTTAGGTTTGATAAGCCTTTGTTACAATGTGCTGACAAAGTTTAAGAAAAGCAGCGTATTCTTTGTGATCGTGTCTCTTGCTCTAGATGGTATTTTAGAAGGTAATTTGGTCGTGTCACGGGAAGGAACATGGATAATGGAGGACACTAAGGTTGCTAGGCTACCTAAAACCTCGTTACCCAGCGTGTCACCTTTTTTTCAAAAAAGACTGTAGAATTGGACAAACTTTGGCAATATTATTTTACTATAAAAATCTAGTCTTTAGTACAGAGAGTAACAGACCGGGCGTGCATTCGATTCCCCCTACTTTCCATCTCACATCCATTATTATTGTAATGTGCTTAATCTCCTATATTTTCAAGAGAAGGAACAACTTTGTCCTTACTATTCAACCCATGTCTTCCTCTCATCAGCAAATTCCTGCTTTAATTTCTGTCAGCCCCTTTAGTGGTGCTCCCTTGCCTCCTATGTAGAAGGACTTTATATTCTTCTCTTACACTACGCGCTCTACTCTTTAGAAGCAGGGAATTTAGCATACTTTACACGGGCCTTAATCCATTTTTAACTTTTGCACCTACTCCACAGAGGCAAAACTATTGCCGCCCAACCCCTGCTACACTGTGGCCTTGTGGTGGCAGTGCACCGGACCAAATAGGAGGCTGCAGAGTGTGAAATCACAATTGATAATCTGTAAAAAAATCCTGCTGTCCGGAGAGAATAGGATGAAACCGGCTCATCCAATAGACCGATTCTCATCTCCCGCAGTTCACACATAAATAACTATGACTGGTGGATTCATTTGTTGAGATCCATCATTCTGGATTTCGCGTGTCTCCTCGGTTATTGCGCGGGATAGAGAATTTACAGTGTGAATTGTTTTTTTTGCCAGAGGAAATTGCATGCGTCTCTCATGACCTGCTCCTTGTGTGTCACCGCGGTGCATCGGATGGTAATTAGTTGTAACGGAATAGTCATGGCATTCCCACATCGTTAGGGAATACAAATCAGGAAAGAAATCTATAATGAAATCTGCGAGGTCCTCTTAAATCAATATGTTATATTCATTTGGGTCTCCATTAATCACATTATTACAGTCGGAGATAAGTGCGTGCCATTCATTTGTAAACCATTATCCTGCATGTCAACCTCATAAATATGTCTACGTAGTCTGAATGACTGTACGCGTGTCAATATTTGTTTTAAATGAAGGTGACAGTAACCTATTCTCCCACTCAAACCCAATAGAAACACACCAAATATTTAGGCCTCTGTTTTATTAAAATGAAACAATTCAGAAGCCAAGCCAATGGCCTACATCGTATAGTGTTTTAGTCAGCATTGCTAAAAATTGCAATGCATTTCCTGGGACAGGCTAGGAAATACAGTTAACACATCTAACCCTGTTATACATTATAATCGTAAATGATCATACACTATATCAGATAAGCCTACTACAGGCACGCTGTAAATAGTAAATAGTAAATACCGCAGCTACAAGACATTTAAAACCCCATTCCTAAAAGATTTATGATAATAAAACAGGAAGCCAAAGGGGAAGGTGCTGAAGACGTGATTTAAAATATTTTTAACGGGCAAGTTCAATTTAAAGGACCTGCACATCCCGAGTCTGAACACAAATAACTCTCATCTCGTATATTAACGGCGCATCTCATCTGAAGAACGTGCACATGACTGAGCGTCAGCTTAACTCCGAATCGGCTTCAGTGCATGGAAGATGAAAACTACAATCAAAGGTGTAATGTTGTTTTTATCACCCCAGCAAACTCCAATACTAGTAGTACAGTAGGTTCAGTCTGGAGGGTTTGCATTGTGATGCTGTATATACACGTCTAATTAATTAACTGATACGTCTAATTAATTAACTGATACGTCTAATTGATTAACTGATTAATCAATGTATCTCTAGTCTGATGTGGCCAAGATGAACCTTAAGAATTTAGGGTACTAGCTTCCCTGAGCTAGTAGGATGACATGTCTCCTTGTCCGGCCAAGTTGTTAATAGCTCAGTATTAATAATATATTATTGAAGTTTAAAAAGGCAGATTGTCCTTTAAAATAATTAACACGTCTTTCCTTCTGCCCTTCCCTCCTCTGTGCTAATCTCTCCTTCCTTCCTCCTGCCCTTCCTTTCCTCCTTTCCTCCCTGCTCCCCTCTCCACTATGTCAGTCTCTCTCAACCTTCTAGCTGTCTAGAAAAATAACCCAAAACCCACTAACCTCTTTTCCCTCCTTGTAGTTGACGGTTTCTTAGCTAGAGGTGGCTGTGGTGGTACAGTACAGGCACATTGCAGTAGTTGTGTTGTGTAAATTGTGTACTCTAGTTAACCTCAGCTGGGCTACGTTGGTATCCCCTGTAAAAGCTACGGTACCAGAGTCGACACCTAGGGCCTTTCTCAATATGGGTTCTTGTCTGTGCTTGTGTTCTTGTGTCCTTGTGAAACGTCATCTTTTACGGCCCAAGTACTGTCCCGATACACGAGTTCGCATTTCGCCAAGAACGGTTAAAATTCCCCGAAGTGTTATTGACACGGCAATTTTACCCAGGATGCACTGGTTGGTAACTTGTATGAACTTGACAACATTTCGAAAATTTGCTCCGACGTTGAGAGTTGAGAAGCTCTGCGCCGGGGGTATTGCGCAGTGCCAGCAAGAACGCATCGTCTCTGTCTGTCAACAGTCGTTCTGTGCACTGGTGACCTTGCGAGTTAATTCTTCCAAGAACGTTCTCCCCAAGAACACAAGTCTGTTCTTTGCATTCTTGGGTTTGAGAAACACCCCTAGACTTTTGGTATCACCATGCGTCGGCTTTAACTATCGAATTACACTGAAACCACGTCGAGACAGGGGGCAACACATCGCTATAATTAGTATTGACAGCTTGTGGGTGTAACTCTGTGTTTAGCTCTGATGTGTTACAACATTTTAACATAGTAAATATATAATTCATCAATGCATTTATTGTTTGAGTAACCTCATGTTCGTTGTGGTAGACCTGCGGCAACAATATCAAACTGGAAAGCCACAAACCTCAGGAATCAGGACTGGGAACCGAAATGTAGTGTGTTGTTTCAGCGTGGTAGGCAAAAAGTCAAACACTTGAATCTGATTGGCTAAGAATTTCTCAACATTTTACATGTTGCCGCCTCTGCATCTATCCTGCCACCTCGCCTCCTGTCTCCCACTTTGTATGCTCTCATAGAATATGAATGGAGCGCGGCGACAGGTTGCCCGAGTCTCTTCCTGTCTGAACGCTGGGTAACACAAACTACACACACGCACACGCACACACACACACAAACACACAAAACAGAGGGTAAATGAACAGAGGTTATTCCTTTATTACTCCATAGTTATATTTTGAGACTACCATAGGATTTATTTCATGGGATATTACATTTCTAACACTAGTTTGGGGTCGGAGATAAATTAATTATATACAGGAAGTAGCTTTTTGAAAAAGTCTTACTAGTATGTATATTTATATATACAGTATATATACTACTAACGTATGAGGCCCTACATGACAGTATAGACTGTTTATGCTGGGGCAGGCTCTGTACAGCATAACAACACAATTCCCCCACCAAATTCAGGCCCCAGTTGATAGCCTCTCTCTTCAACCAGAGCCACAAGCTTCTCTTTTTTACCACTTCTGAAATAATCTTTATGACCTGGAATAAGCACCGGCCACAGAAGCTGACAGCCTAAGTCCCTGAGCAGCCTGTCTGTAGATGCTGCCATTAATCCATAGCACCCACCCTCTACAGCTGAGTCCCCCTCCCTGCGATTTTGAGATCTTGGCGCAATATGCAAATCAAAATCGCGTCTTATCTTAAGCCTATTTTAACATAGTTTATAGGAAACCAGGTCAAGCCTTCTCGTTATGTTTGCGCCCTTTTTCACAGGCTAACGGAGGCAGAAAGGTGCACGGCTGATGAAAATAACAAAGGTAACTCTTAAGTGAGAGCGATAGGTCTCGTATCCACGCGCCGTAACACTTCGTGTCTCTGCAGCGTGGAGCAGCTTCAGACGATGCTCTCAACGCTGCTTCAGGGGAGCTTGTTACATTTTAGGTGCATTCACCTAATTTCAGTGCAAAAAAAAACTTTAACTTTGTTGGTTTCAGAGTCATTACCAAGCGCCACTGCACGTATAATAACATTGCGGTCGTACCTCGCCGTTAATTAGTTTTCGTCGTGTTTTCTTGCTGCTGGCGGTAGTATGGCACAGGTGACTTTCATTTTCAGGGTACCTTTGGAAATGTAGTGAACCATTTTTGAAAGCGACACTTGGCTAACGGATGGCGACTAGCTGCACTTAACTCTGGCGCACTGAAGGTTTCCTTTCTCTCGTAATCGCGAGATTAAACTACATTTGGATACGGTTACTGCCTTAAATATATATTTAGAAAATGTAACATAGTCTAATACTGTAGGCTTTGTTTTCAACCGCTGGTCTCTGCTTCTGTCCCACCGCTCATCCTCGGGGAGTTCAGTCTACTACGTCTTGGTGTGTATGATGTGTGTATCAGGTTGGTGTTTGTCGCCCGTGTTTGCTCACATTTGCCTGTTCATGTCCCCCTTGACCTTACTTCCTGTTTCAGTGAAATATCTGTCCTGCTTTATCTTTTTCCTGGTGTACTCATTGTTAGTCGTTCTGGTGCAAATGTAAATGCAAATTGGTACCCGAGGAACCAGCTAAACCTGCATCTCAGATAGGATATGTGTGAGCATCGCTGTGATCTAAACACAATACATATGTTGGGTCTTTGTCTTGCTGCTGGTCGAGGCTTTGGATAAATCACTGCACATCAAATGCTAACCAGGGTTACTTCCGTACTTCCTGTTACTCCTCTCTTTGTACGATGTTCTTGTTGAGCTATGACCCCAGTCGGGCTTGAGAAATTACCTTGGTCTTATTGGCAACCCTTTATGTAAATCACCCAGTCTGGAGAGGCTGATATAGTCCCTATTGTTGGTGTTCCTGTGACACTGCACTCTGACCTCTGACATAAGTCATGCGTGGATGAAAGGAAAACTCAAGTTATCTGCTAGAAATTGGCAATTTAAATACTACTTTAAACACATATCTGCATACATATCTACACATATCTGCTCCATCTTTATTATGGTGTCGGTTTGATCCACGCAGAGAGGCTGACCAAGTCTACTACAGAAGACCAAGGCTTCTGTTACCTTGTGTTTCACATGCCTCAATATACACTACAATGTTCCAGTGTCGTGGTGTTGATTGTGTTTCCACGCTGGCTTCTGTGTTTCACTTCCTCATTCAGACTGGATAGGAGTTACTCAAGGACTCCCTTAGCAGAGAATCTGCCATACCGCCAGGACAGTGTGTGAAACCATTTTTAAAGTGCGAAGGAAGTCATTCTAAAGAGGAAATCATTTTGTTCAATTTCTCTATTTTTGTTATGAATATTTAATACACTATTTAATACCCATAAACATGGACATCAGCCAAAACTGCAGCATCACCGCTGTACTTTTACTCTCTGTCTCTGCTACTGGCTATTCAGTGTAGTCTAGTATATACCTCTTTGTCCTGATACATAATACTGCTAATGAATTTCTGTGAAAATAATGTTGATAACATTGTAAATTGCAGCAAAAAAGTGTTGCTGTTGAAAACATCCAGGGTCAAACTTCAGTTCTCTCTTCCAGTAGCTGGTAGAATATTAAGATCTGCATTAAAAGCTCAAGGGAAGATAATCTCGGGCACTATAGAAAGTAGCACTGATTGTCGTTTATTACATAAACGTAATGCAGAATTGTGGAGCCATTTTTTTCTTATCTTACCAAGGCTTCAGTGACGATTTTATTATCTTGGGGATAAAGTGAAATATCATGCTCTCCATTACCTTCATGAATAATGTATAACCTGTTAATGCATTGAAGTGCTTTATGTTGGCAATATCATTTCAAAATGGTTACTATCTCAGTCATCAACTTGTTTTCATAGCTTTAACAGTAAGGCGTCTGTTCGCGGGGCCTTCTTCCCCCGGGGGGATATTCCTGCCCAAGGGATGAGACACGAAACCAGCTGTGTATGAAAATTCCGTCTGTGCTTACTTACATGGTTTGTTTAGCATGAATGTGATCTACTACTCCATGTCTCTAACATTTCATTAACTTGAATTATACAGGTGTACTGTAACACAAATTCAGTTGTGTCCAACAGGAAAGTTAACGCGTTGTTCGTCTGTACAGGCGTTGTACAGTTAATGCGTTTATATTTGTACGTACCTTCCGCGCGGGATTTAATTTGTTTCGTTTTTTTTCAGGTATGCAAACTACGAGTTGGGTTTTTGCGCTCCGACATTTACAAGCAATACATATAGGTGAAACCTTTCAACGCCGTGTTGTTCTTAAATGACTGTGTTGTCGTGGGTAGGTGTGCCTGAGCGCGTGCACGAGTGTTTGTTGCGTGTGCGCGCGCACGGGTGTTTGTTGCACGTGCGCGCGCACGGGTGTTTGTTGCGCGTGCGCGGGTGTTTGTTGCACGTGCGCGTGCGTGCGTGCGTGTTTGGTATTCATCCCGACAACAGCGGCGGTGCTGAAGGGGAAAGAATGATGTTGTGTTTCTCTTTCAACTGTAGTTGCGGTGGCATCCTGGGACCTCATAGAGTCCATTACTACAGTGCTGACCCTTCTGTCATCCATCTTTGTGATTTTCTGCATGAATAATAAATAATTCACAGATACGGAGTCCCTCAGCAGCCGCGTCGTCCATATTGTCTGCTTTCATGTGCTCGGTCTTTCTGCGCACATCTCAGAAGGCTTCAGTTAGCCAAGGAAATCCATTCATGGACTCATTGCTGATTGTAGCTGAAAGTAGTTGACCTTTTACAGGCGGGTTCAAGCTCGACCCTCCACCATACTGTAAATCTGAAATGAAATACCCCCTTCCCTTGATTTGAATATTAAAAAAGATGACAACGCAAAGCGGGTTCGTGTGAAGCCCCAGATTAGAAAGATGCCATTTGCAAGTAGTTTGATGATTTTCATTCAAGTAGTCTCACTGGAGTTAACTATATTGATTCTTGTCATGGCTTTTGATAAGCATTGAAGTGTTTATCAGAAAAATTCGCTACAAAGATATCCACTTAAAATGATTAGGTTTCTTTTTCGTTGCACCTGTGCGCATCATTACCGTGCTCGTGTCTGGGCTCCCATTAACACTGCGTGCCTGAAGCTGTACGTCAGAACTGTGCAAGCCTAAGAAGGGAGTAATCTGAGCATATTCTCTTGTGATTA
>OMKK01085614.1:0-12174 GCA_900302305.1 Polymixia japonica
GTAACATCCTACTTCATGGTCAGATCACACTAGCCCAGCCAGCTATGATGCTAACTTAAACTTAGTAACATCCTACTTCATGGTCAGATCACACTAGCCCAGCCAGCTATGATGCTAACTTAAACTTAGTAACATCCTACTTCATGGTCACATCACACTAGCCCAGCCAGCTATGATGCTAACTTAAACTTAGTAACATCCTACTTCATGGTCAGATCACACTAGCCCAGCCAGCTATGATGCTAACTTAAACTTAGTAACATCCTACTTCATGGTCACATCACACTAGCCCAGCCAGCTATGATGCTAACTTCGCTAGTGATGAGACCCATTCAGCAGCTCCAAAGCTGCAACGTTGATGTGTCTGTTGGGTTTTGGGCTTTGATTCTCAATGGGGCCACCCACACTAAAACTATGTGCATACACACGACTGTAATTCACTTTGGAAAAAACAGTTTGGCAAATAGCATATATTAACATGGCAGAGAAGGAATTAACTTCCTTGTAAACAAGCAGGCTATGGTTGCTTCCTGTCTGTGTTTGTAGATTTAATATATTTCCCTAATCTTTGCTGCTGCTGTAATGACCTAATTCTCCATCATTAAAGTTTCATCTGATCTGATCTGAAACCAGACAGCCAGATGTTGAAGGGCACATTGGCACAGTGTGGTAGGGAAGGTAACTGGGATGTCTGGAGCACGGTCATTAACCTAAATGACTCTCACAAAGCTGTCACATTCATCTCAGCCTAGCTCATAGTAAGCCTGGTTTCCACTACAGGTTCTCGTCAGGGCCTGACCCCATTAGTCATGACACTCAATTTCTTCCAGAAAATAGCAATTTCAATTCCTGGTGTGTTTCCCCCAAATGAGGCCAGATGTAAGAGGGCACACTGGCACAGTAGAAAAAAAGGATGTGTGAAGCACATGCAGATGGTTGCAGCGACTGTGGTCCCAACCGTCTACCACAGAGCTGCCACATACACCCTGTAGTCAGTGGGAAACAGCCAAGTTAAAACCCCCAACTGCCTTTAATCTAAGTGAAAGAAACAAGATAAGTTCACTTTCCTCCCACCCTGTCCTTCTGTCTGTTACTACTTTAAAAAAAATTTGATGTAGAACCAGAAACCTCGAGGGAATAACCCTAGGCCTATGTTTGTTGTTTGTTCATATATTGAAAGAATGGAGTACTTTATGGAGTACTTCAGAAATATGATCTCTTCGCCCACCTCACCACACACATAAAGAGAGGAATGTACTGTTTTCCTCTCTGATTAGTCAAACAGAGTGCTGGGAGATGGATGGCTGTGTTCTGGTGTGACCTTTGACCTTTGCTGGGATGCTGTGTGAGGGACTCCAATTGGCTGTCTTGAAGAAAATGCATGCCTGCTTGCCTGCTGGCCCGTTAGCCTGTACACCCACAACCATGCGCAAGCGTACGCACACACACACGCTCACACCTACCGGCATGTACTATAGTGACCTGTCGATGAGTCATTCTCACACCCCCAACCCCAGTGTGGAGGCGGAACAGGAGAGAGAGAGAACTCTTTGTCTCAGTTTGTGTAAATATTCCCTTGTAAATTGTATTCTGGAAGAAACCAGAGGAATATACAACAACAAGCAGCCCCGTGTTTGAAGTCCCTGGTGCCGAGCTAAAAAGGCTCAGTTGACGTGGTTTAAGCACAGCCTGAAGTGTTATGACGATGCGCCTGCAGGACTTAAAAGTGCCTTACAATCTACTTCATGCACTGTTGACACTTTGCAAACAGGAAGGGCTGCTTTCGCTGTCACTGGTTTAACATTGTGGTGGGATTTCTGCCTCACCACCCTGAGCTGTTGTATGGCTGAATGGCCATCAGTCAAAACCATGGAAATGTGATGCTCAAAATCCAAGCAAGTAATACCTCTTGGCAGCACGTAATCACTCACTGATGGACAGCTATTGAGGAGAATGTATCTAAGGTGTCAAAAAAATTCCCTGGCTTAGCATCACTTGACCAGTTTGGAGAATCTGAGAATCTCACACCAGGGCCCTCAATTATCAGCATTGCATACGAACAGATATGTGTGTAATCATTTCTAAGGAAAGTGTAGGATTTATCAACCTCTACTTATACTTGAAGATATTCTTAAATTTAAGCACAGCTGTGACCATGTGTACGCACAACTCCTGCTGGTAGAAAAGGAGAACTGTTGATGACTTACCATCCACTAAATGACCAAACTGTTAAGGGAAACAGGATGGCAAGGGATTGTGTTTCTTTTAGAATCTTATAGCGCATTAGGCTACAATAGTTTGATAGGGTATGTCTTTTCATTCATATGAAAATGGTAAACTAGTCTATTATCTACCTTTTAAGCACCCTTATTTAAATGGTTGGCAGTTATCTTTTTGAGGAAGATGATAATAACAATATACAGTAATAATAAACTTTATGACAATTTGTTCTACATTTTTTGTTATACAAAAAAGTTTGTTATACAGGGTTCATTTTGTTTGATCTCTGCAGCCAACTTCCTTCAATACAGGAAACAGAATGAATATCCAAGCCCTCTCCATCCTGGGATTTTTGGGATTGGGGAGAAATTGAGCTTTTTAATGCTGGCTACTTATTTCATAATTTAATGTATCACCATTGCAGATGACGGTAGATGAGGGCAAACCCAAAAGCATCTCACTCTGCTCTCCTCCAGTTCACAAACTCACAAAGTATGCCTTTTACAAAGAAATTAATTGTGATTGTGAATTAATCATTTTTATAAAATTGTCGGGTCCAAAATGAAGGTTTTGTTTATCTCTGTGTAAGATGTCTGATGTTTGGGTCCTGCTTTGCAAGGCTTATGAGCCAATAGTATAATGACGTTAGTATCCCGTGGTATGTCGTCAGTGATCAAGAGTCTTAGTAGTTGCCAGTTAGCTATTAACTAGCTTAGCTTAATCATCCAAACAACAATAACCCATAAAATCACAATTCAGCATATTTAGACAAAATCAACAACTACCAACAGCCATAGTCCTTACAACTTTAACTAATGCGTTGTCACCGGTTAGGTTGTCAAAATTGGAAAAATAACAGCTTTAATCCCTAAGAGCTGCGTTAGCATTAGTGATGGTTGCATCCAGTTACCTAACATTATAGTTCCCTCAAACAATGTATAACGAAGATGCGCACCAGAGGGGATTTAGAAGTGGGTATATACAGTATATGCAATGCTGACTGAAAAATAAGTAGGTATACGCTGTATACCTGCGTATACCCTGCACTACACCACTGCTTAGATGACAAGCTAAACGTTACATAAAGATAGATAGCCATATCCTAAGATTACCATAGATTACGTTACATGAATCATGAAACACCACCGCACAAAGTAACCTAAATCTATAGCTGATGTATAGCTACATGCTGCAAAATGAATTCATTACTGTATCATGAAAGATCCATCACTTGACGTCTCACTCCACTCGACTATGAAACTACGAACTGGCAACCACTTGAGGGGTCATGTGTTTCGAGCAACAGCGGTGTTGTGAAGTGAATACAATGGAAGGGGGGAGGGGGAGGGGGAGTGTGACATCTAGTGGCTGAATGTTGTCAATAGCACCTTTAACAAAAGCGAATCTGGACTGTACCAAGACGGAGCAGCAGAGGAAGCAGGGCACTCATTCCCAATGCAGAGCTCAGAGGCGTGTGCTTTGCTCATAGGCTTTGAGGTGACATCACACACAAAAAACAGCATTTTATACAGCTGAGTCATTTTTTAAAAAACAAATCAGACTTCATGGTTAAAAAATACATAATTCAAAGAGTGTTTTAAGGTCTTGTGTGGTGTTGTAGGTATCTTCTGAATAGTTTTAGGACTGTCTTTTACAATGGCCGTCTATGGGGGAAAAAGCTTTTTGGGCCGCAGGTGAATCCGTTTAGGCTGCAGTACCACCGTTGGCCACCGTGTCAAATTGGCAGCAAGGCTGAGACCTGACGCCTGGGGACTGGGCTGGCCCCGTTGTTACGGTGCAGCCAAAAAGCATACAAACTCGTGTTGCCTCTACCATCTGCGAACCAATCAGATTCTTCTGAACTGACAGCGGTCCACAGTCTAGTCTGTGTGTGCGGTTGACCTATATCCACATCAACATCATGCAGTGAATCTAAAGGCTTTTCAGTTGTTAACAGGCTGGATGACCCCTTTCAGTCACTGGACTTGGTTACATGCTAGCGATTGGATTCAACTAGTGACACAGATGCAGACATAGACGTACACAGACACTAGGGTTGGGTACCGTTCACAGTTGAACCGATACTGGTACCTGGAATTCGTTCCGGTACCCAACAGTACCATTTTTCAGTACTTTACTCTCTCTGTAATAGCAAAAATGTAATTTGTAATATGTATGTAATACAGTAAACCTATGCATGTATTTGTGTGTGTGTGTGTGTGTGTGTGTGGACCCAGGCCGAGTGACGGTTCTATCCGGACCTGTGACCAATTTCTAATAAATTAATGAGAATAAATAATAGACAGCGGCTATAGCCAGCGGGCCCAGCTAATCCAGTTAATGCGATAATAGCGTCACTCAATTGAGCCAATCAAATTGATTGTTTACCCTTCGTGACCAGTTCGCTAGAGAGCGCGAGAGAGAAGTGAGAGTAATGACAGCATGTAAAGTAAATCCTACTTTGAAAATTCACAATAAATACTGAAATTTGGCGCTGATTTAACGTGAATCAGTAGTATTGACGTGATTCGTCGGTACCCTTAAAAGTACCGAGTTCGGCACCCAAACCTAACAGACACAGACAGACACTTGCACACACACTCATAATCACACACTCATACACATTCTCACACACACACACACACACACGCGCGCGCACACACACAGCTCTCTATCATAATTTCAACCTAAAAACATTTAATCATCAGGCAGCCGACATTTACATGAACCAGGAACGGTTCCAAGTTTAAGGCAGTGATGATCTAGAGTGATGTCTCCTTAAAAAGGGATTTGGCTTGAGGGATAAGCGGCTCAATAACCTACACAAAAACGATCTCAAGATTCTGCCACAAACATGGCCGCAAAAAATATACATTTGCGTATTTCCATCCTTGAGATCCGAGCTCAGACATCTCGTATGTGGGACAGGAAATGGAACGATGAAAAAAAAAAAAGGGTGACCTGGATGTAGCCACGTCCCTCAGGCCCTCGGCTCGGTCTAAACCATGATGTGTTCTAATGAAGCAGAATGAGGCCATGTCTAATTAGACAACTCACCGAAATAACAAATACATGGAGCGTAGCCTGTGGCCTCACCGTCATACGGAATAACACCGGCGTTGTGTTATACAATGACTAAAAAAAATACGATTGGAAATAGGGCTGCACAATGTAGAAAAAAATATGCAACGTGCGATTAACTTGTCGGATATTGTGATGATATGACGTGCGGAATAACGCAACACTACAAAATCAGCATGTGTGTGCAAAGAACATACATCAGTGAAATAATTTAAATAACTGAACTCATTCTCTCTCTCTCTCTCTCTCTCTCTCTCTCTCTCTCCTCTGCTCTCTGACCTAAAACCACCAAATCTCACGCTTACATTTTACAGGATCAGTAAACGATTTAGAAAAAAAAAAATCTGTCAATCGCAACATATTCCACTTGCTTAAATTCTGATCCGACAGTGACTTGAGAGAAATATGTGTGAGGGATTATGATACCTTTTATTTGAGAATAAACAGCGTCATATAGTGATCGACCCGATCAGAGATTGAATGGTTCAATCTCATCACACGACAGTTTAAAAGTGGCTTTGGAGATTCCGAGGTGTTGCGGTTAAAGTCTGTCTGTAAAATATCTGTCCCTGAAAGTCAAACGCACTACTACTCCCATGTAGAAAGCACCAGTCATGGTTGCATGGAATTTGTTCATGCATGATAGTCGAGATAGTCATCCGTTGACAGGATGTGACCAGGTAGACCGTCAGCAGGTTAGGTTTCGATTGAATTAACGTGGAAAAAAAAGACCGTCTCTGCATATCTGTGTATACGCAAGCGTGTCAGAGACGGGAGAACGAGTCTGGAACCAGGGATAGAGAAAGAAAGAGGAGATCAAGATAGCGACAGAAAGAAAAGATGGATTTAACAGAGATATAAGACACGTAGATCTCGAGAAGAAAAATGTGGCAGACGCAAAAGGCAAAGGGAGAGAGATAAAGCCAGTTATCAGCGGCGTGTTGATGCAGCGATCGCCGGGCCGCTACCTCAGCACAAACCTTCTCTCCTCTTCTCTAGCACCAGAATCAGCTCAAAATCGGCAAAATCAATCATGTGGGCCTTTGAAATAAGACAAGAAAAACTTCAGAAATGGTGCGTAAATTAACACTCAGCACTTTCCTGTAGCGATAGACAACCATACCTCTCTCTCTCTCTCTCTCAGTTTGAATGATTGAGTTTCTTAGACTTAGAGTTTCGGCGAGGCCCAGGGACTGTCTGCATTTCTGATCTATTGGCTGAAGACAGTGACATCAGCACGTTGCCAAGTACAGACTAGAAATCAATGGGAGAAACTCCAAGCCTGTCCATCAAGTTGCAGAAGCGGAAGACAGGCTTGGCACTAGGTATGGACTTATGGAGCGCATCGAACTGATATAATAGAGGACTGAATACACTCTATACGTAGGCATCCTAGACATTTTTGCTGATCAAATTCCATGACCTTCCTATGGCTTTTCCCGTGACAACTTTAAAGTGGCAATCTCGAAGATCTCCGTTTCGCTCTCTTTGGCGGCACCTGTGGCGGAAAGCGGTAATTGCAGGTGTGTAATTGGACCCGGGTTCAAAGGGAAAACGTGTCACTAACGCTAATTTGAACGCATGGCGGGAAAGTCACCACAGACACCCGGTTCTTAATACTCATAATACTGCAAATGCAAGAGCTTTCATCAGTGGGCCATAGGCTCAATAACCATTGTGTTACCTCATTCAGCGATAGATAGTGACTTAACAGACATTTATTTAAATGAAAATCTTCTGAGATTTTCGAGATTGCCACTTTAATGACCAATATTCAATATTCATCCAATATTCCTCAATGTCTAGAGAGGATATAGGAAGTCTGGCAATGGCTCATGAGTTGGGCAAGAGGCTGTATGCAGGAGGGGTGGAGCTAACAGGTTACACAGATAGTTACACGCAGGCAGATACATGCACACACACACCGCACACACACACACACACACACACACACACACACGTCTGAGTGCTGACCTGAATGCTCAGCGGGGCTCTGTTGTATGCGACTGGCCTGGGGCAGCTCCTCAGAACATCACAGCTGGGAGTGATTATTGCGCATGGGGGTAGACCGTGGGGTCTGGATGGTAAAGAGGGGCGCACTTGATGTGGATGTGGGTGGGGTTGAGGATGTGGATGGGCGGAGTTCAGCAGACTTCAGTGTGCAAAGCATGTATTTGCAACATCATGGTTTGGATCTGCGACCTACTATATGTGACATTTTAGTAGTGGTAGTGGTTTTAGTGGTAGTTAATGGGGGGACAGATTGTCTGATGGATAGGGCTGGGAGTCGTTAACGCCCTAGCTAGTCTCCTGTGCCTGACTATCCTTGTGCTGATTATAGATAATTGGGCCTAGAAGTAGATTTGGTATGGTAAATGTTAAACGCCCCTGAAATGCCATATATGGAAACAAGCCATTCCCTTTAAGATGTAAGCAACATCACTGCTGTCTGATATTTCATGTGACTTATGGAGAATAAGTTTTGTTTAGTGAGTTTGAAGAGACTTTATGAGTTTTTGAACTGGAGGAGAGCAGTTTGTGTGTGTGTGTGTGTGTGTGTGTGTGTGTGTGTGTGTGTGTGTGTTTAATGCACGCAGGTCAGATTGGGCTGAATATTTGCATGGCGGTGTGGTATGATCCGGGGAAGGTCATGGGCAGGTCAAAACCTAGGCCACACCCCCATAAAAGGCCACGCCCCCATAAAATTACGATCTACCCACATCCCAGGATGGATTGGGCTGGATGGAAAATTTGCATGGCAGTGTGTTATGGTGTGTTATGATCCGGGGAAGGTCATGGGCAGGTCAAAACTCAGGTGTGTATACTTTTTTCTTATGATTTGACGGACTTTTTACCCTGCACCTGTACAAAGTTGGATGTGCGTGCACTCTCCACTCCAGGTCAAAACTCAGGCCATTTCCCTATAAAACTCTAACAGAATTACAATCCACTTCCATCCTGTTTTCCTTAATATTGGCTCATTTAGTGGATGTACGGAAGTATAATAGTGGCAGATGTCCTCAATGCTAAATGACATGTTGAATCACATGAATTGAATAAAAACAGCGCAATAACAATGCTTGAATTTTTCTAAATTGCAATTTCACACAAACTGAATAAAACCCCCACGGCATTTATGATGCTTGAATTGAAAATAAAATTCCAGCATTCACCTTCCTAAAATACAGTTCCAAAATATTCAGTTGTTAAAAAACCATCTTCATTATTAGGCAGGTTATATTCAACCCATTATTTTTCCAACCATACAAATTCAGTCTGCCAAAATTCAGGTTTAACATTCACCATCCGGAGAATCACAGGAAGAGCGATGGAAACTGGAGTTGAAACGCGCAGAACCTTAATTTAAATATGGCTGCTTGCACCTGACGTCAATCACGCAATTATTCTTAGTTGATCATCCAAAATAGGAGAGTTTACCACACGTGCTATCTGTTCAACTACAAACACAGGAGAGAAGTATCCACACCCAACAAAAACACAAAAAGGGCTAGGTTAGTCTCTGCTAAACCTTTGCCAGTTCAGCCATCCTAAAACATACTGCAGCCAGATGAACATGCCTTGGCTTTCCTTCAATATTATCATTACTGTAAATACATACGCCCAATAAGAAACTTTTTAGAAGGGGGAAATCTGACCGGCAACGATCTCCTTTACAACTATGCATATGTTAAAGGTGACCAGCACCTTAACGAGACTACAAAGTCTAATTGAAGTAAGAGGGATACAGGCAAGCGTTAGATGATTCTGTCCGTGGTACAGCTGACAAATCTCTTGAGCGAATACGTGAAGCCCCGCTGTGTTGCGCGAGCCGACGGAAAAAGCGGCGTATTCCACAACATCCAGAAGGTTATGCAGGTGCCGACCTACATAGAAAGAAAGGCTGCGTTCGCAAGTTTGCTTGATACGTTGTGTTGGTCGGGAATGTTGCGAAAACATGAAACAACTCCTCAAAACATCTCCCAACGTTCCACTGAGCGCGTCCGAGTGACGTTTGTGAGCAAAAGCTGCTGTTAAGCGACGAAAAGAGAGAGACGGGGCACAGAAAAAGAACAGAACCGAGCAATACCTTCCACGCTGTCGGAGCAGGAGGTGCCGATGCCCGTGTCACCGCTGTCGGATGCTGCGCTGTGGCGACGCCCACGGTTACCGTTACCGGGGTTGGAGGGGTTGACCTGCCATGTTGAGTCACAGCCGGGCACCCATCCCGGAGAGCTGGTGCTGCTGGAGCCTAGACAAGCGACAGCAGCAAGGGGAGAGCGGAAATATTTGTCAGTTACGTTACGATGTTCAGTTGGGATGTCTAATCATTTAAAAAAAAAACACCTAAAAGAAATAAAAATGGAAAAACAGTCAAATGGACCAGTGCTCACTTGTTTATTCAGTAAGCCTAGCTTTCCAAACCACTGTAGGTGTTGCCTACATCCTTAACCTTAAAACAAAACAGCAGCCACAGAGGGGAAAGCCTTTATCAGGCCATTATTTCCATACACATTTTATTCTTTACTCAGCTGAAGTCTGTTCCGGTGCTATTTCAGGTGATGTCTAAATGACAATAAAACCAGTGACCTTGTTCAGTTGAATTAACTAGATTGTAGGTCAGTCCACATCATACCAGTGCCATCTCTGCTGTACAAATTACATGCATTAAGTGTGTATATATCTTTATATACCACCAGTCCTCATGATTTAAACTAACACGATACTAAGCCTGGAGATCCCACCCAGGGTTTAGGCTAACTCTAACCCAGTTCCTTCCTCTATCCTCAGTAGGGGTTAGGCTAATAAATATCACCAATGGGTCTTTGAACAACATCCCTCTATCTGTCTAAGAGGATCTACTTTGTTTTATCGCTGCCAGGGTCGGTAGACGCAGTGAAGGCCGGTAGTGAGGCAGAACCATAGGAACAGCTGGCTTGTAGGGATTGTTGGAAGTAAAGGCTATTACAGTTGTACTAGATCCACTAATCCCCCTGAAATAGCTAGCCTACACACACTGCAACACATGCAACATGCTGGGAGCTCAATGGTAGGCAAAATACAGGAAGATTCATCCAAATTAACACAAGTGTGCGTGCCGTGCATACACACACAAACTTTTTTATAAAAGACCAAATCAGTCTACAAAGAAGGGGCACTCCGGGCCACCCTGAACGAGGACACCTCTCGTCTGAATAGGATTTTAATTGTTCAGTTCTACCACTCTCTCTAATGGTCCCGGAGATAGAGCTGGAGATATAGAGGACTATTAGCAGTGTAGTGGTTAACGTACTGTAGATTAACCACTGATAACACCAGTACACAAGTAGGCAGCACACAAATTATACAAGGAAATTCCTATGGTTTGTCTGGGTGGCTGAATGGTCTGGATTGACGGATAAGCAGGTTGACTTACTAACCAATACAGCAATTGACAAATGGCATTGTAATCATACTATATACAACATTAGACCCAATTCTATGTTTACTGGAGCCAGTGAGATGGAGCTAGAGCTTAAGAGGGATGAGAGCAGTGTTGACATGGGTCTCATGCTTTATATTCAGAGGTCAATCCCATGGTCAGTGACAGCACACAGGACGGACTAAGATGCAGTAATCATGTACTTTGGCTAGCTGGATGAATGAATGAATAGCTGACTCACAGGCTGGCTGGCTGGCTGGCTGGCTGGCTGGCTGGCTGGCTGGCTGGTTGATTGGCTGACAAACCAAATGACTAGATGACCTTTATTTTATATATATTTAAGCTTAACCCATCAGGGGGGAATTCTCTTTTCGCCCTCTTGTTGGAGCGCAGGGTGAGTTGCTTGTGCAGCACCCCTGGAGCACGTAAGGCTCCTCGTATCCAACCGATACATTGTTTTGCTGACAGTGGGACGTTGTTTTTGGTTTGTTTTTTATCTATTGTACATTATGTGTACATTCCAAAAAAATAAATATGGGAACATTCCAAGACGAAAGTCTTCATCGCCAATGTAAGCATTCCCTACAGCGTGTGACACAGGGCCTTTTTCACAGGTATTTTGCTCAAGGATACTTTGATGGATCTGACGACACAGGGTATCGAACCCACCTTCTCGCTGAGGAACGACCTCACTAACCCCTAGGAAACCCTCTCCCCATGACGGGCTTTGTGGTCGGTAAGATAGCTGACTGGCTGATAACTAGTTGATCAGTGGGTTGGTTGAATAACAGGCCGATCTGATGACGAGGCAGATTAATTCCAACACAACAACAACATGACATAGTTTTACTGAGCTGAGCTAATGTAGGTTACCATGTTCATATCAAAACGTAGTGAGTAGCTTCATTCAAGTGAGTGTTTTATTTTCCAAAGTAGTGGATTTTGGATCCACATAAGAGAAACTAGTAATTGTAAAGCATAAGTGAATAATTAAACTACTTTCAGACGACATTGAAATGGGACAATGCTTGGAAAATTGACACACATACTGTATATGTCCTAGTAGATTATACAAAATACAAAATGTTTTAAACTACTACAATCTCAGAAAATGATTGTTGTACTGCCCTTTATGTTGCACTTGTGGCCACACCCCAATCAGTGATATCAAAGCAGGTCATTTCCCTTTTACAACATCACATCAGGGTTGGAAATGAATGGGGGCTCGGGGCAAAACGCCCGTGTAGTAAGTAAAATTATCCTTGGAATTGGGATGACAGGGGCTTTTAAATGCCCCGTGAAACAAAGCATTAACTTCCTGTATTTTACTCTGAATTTGCAAAGTGTGTCAGGATTTTGTTCTGTATTTTCGAATAAAATGGCCAGCTAGGCATTCATACCTGCACAACCCCCCCCCCCCTCTTCCTCCTCCTCGAGTGTTATTTACGCGCAAG
>OMKK01085614.1:12194-24718 GCA_900302305.1 Polymixia japonica
CCCCCCTCCTCCTCCTCTTCCTCCCCTTCCTCCTCCTCGAGTGTTATTTACGCGCAAGCTAGCTGGTAGGGATGCTCCGAAAACTATGTGCTTACATACTCTTTAAAGGAGAAAACATTTCTTCATCTAAAGGTGATCATCCATAAAGGGAGAAGGGGAAAAGGGAGTTAATGTTGTTGATTTTAATGGGGTTGATTTTATGATTGTACTGAACTGAAAGTGTGTTCGTGAACTACAAGGGCTAATTCCTTGCACCTAGGTCGCCACGTCGGTACTCCTTGGAGTTGCAGTAGCAGTGCCAAATTAGAAATGTAGCCCAGACAGTAGGTTGAAGACGTAACCTATTTATAATAAGCTGTAATAATAAGCCGATTTAACAATCGGCTAAAGTTGCCGTAGGAAACTCGCAAGCTAATCCTAGCCTCATTAGCTTAATGGCAGGGCATGAAGATGCAAAGATGATATACTAAAATAAAATGTCAACAAAATATAGCCTACTATATATCATGCACACAACTGAAAACTGATGAAAACAACTACTAAACAAAAACCCATTTCACACATGCAGTCTAAGGCCGGGTTAACACTGGACCCAGAATGGCCGCAAAGCGCCAGGAATCACAGCCAGTTTCCTTTTGGTGCCCATGTTAATAGATCGGACCGTTCAGACCGGACGCGGCGCAGAGCCCAGCTTGCGATCTGCAGCGATAGTTTCGGCGTCTGGTCTATTTTCTCCGCTTTCCGCGAGCAAATCTGTCAAGCTGCACACAACAGATCAAGCTGGGCCGGCTGGATATATATATATACATATTTGTCAGTTGTGTCTAAAGTGAGAGAGAGAGGCGGGGGTGGGGTGGCTATAGGTTAGCCTAAGCCAATCAAATGTCAAGACCATCATCATTTACATGCGATTAGAAAAGAGCAGAGGAGCAGAATCGCTTGTTGACCGGCGCGGAGAAATTCGCTTCTGGTGTGAACAGCCAGGCTCGCTCGAGAATTAACACTTCACAGCTGTTCCGCGTCTAGTGTGAACGAGGAGTAAACCAGAAATGTTCTGGGTCATGTGTGAAATGGAGCCCGAGTCGCAATTTACCAGAAATTGTCCAGAACAGCGTTATTATGGTCGTGGACTTTCAGGCTTTGTACAGCATAGAAACATCTAAATTCCATTAATATCATATAAACGTTTAACAGATTGTTAATGGTACTACTTATGTTTTTGCTGAGAATATACAGACAGGGATATGATGAGTATTACTATGCCACTGGATCTTATATTGCAAAGAGTTCTGATGGATTTTAGTGCTTGTTTTATGACTATGACTAAACTTGTGCAGTTATTAAGCAGGGTGACCTCTTTGCTATTTTTGATTCTCATGCACGTAAGCCCTAATGAAAAGGTGTTCACAATGAAGTTAACTGTTCAGAACAGTGTTAACGGGGATATTAACCATGGTTGCCAACTCTGGAAACCTGGCTGGAGTGAGATTTTGATGCCACGGGCTTATCACACACACACACGCGCGCGCACGCACACACTTAATCACGTGCACAATTCAACATCAGGGTTTAAAAAATGATGCAGCTTATGTGGCGGGAGTGGGAGCTTAGGTCTAAGATTTAAGGATATAGCTTGACATATTGGACATACACTAACCCAATAAAGGGCTCACAGGTTCGTTCACTAATGAAAGTCAAAGACATGTTGTTTCCAATATCATAATTGAATGAGCACAAATTAAAAAGGCTATAATAAGGGTTTACAGGAGGAAGAGAACCAGAAATAAACAAAAAGACACAAAAGAACACAAGAATCTATCCTACTCCAGACACGTAGCCAATACATGAACACACACACACACACACACACACACACACTCTCACACAGCCAAATCTACACATAACCACACTTACTCACTCAGCCAAATATCGTGCAAAAAAAAATTTCACACCAATCAGAGAGTAATTTAAGATGCGGCTCCATGGGAACACCCAGTTTTCGAATGCTCAGCTATCTTCTAGAGTCGAAGTCGTTTGCCTGGTTTAACCATTACTATACGTTCGCCTGCTCGTCTCTGTTCCTGTCGCGGTGTTTTGGTGCGAGAATCGCTTTGGCAGCGCGAGACTGAAAGCGTGTGTGTCGCATGGCAGAAGCGTGAGAGCTGGCAACCCTGTATTAACATCACGTCGTGTCATTGCGTGACCACACTCAACAGGAAAAGAAAAGGAGGAAACCACTAGAGGTGCCGGTAAAGTTTATCCCAAAATGTTCTGGGTTCTGCGAAAGGGGCTAAAGTGATTTGCAGTCAAGTCCATCCTCCCGCCTGACACAGATACATCAGGACATTTCCCAGGTATAAAACCTGAACAGCCACATGTTACATTTCACAAATAAAAGCAAAGCATTTGGGGGTTTTTTTAAACTCACAAACTAAAGGATGTTAAATCTCTCTATGGAATTCTGTCCATGATCCCATTAGTCTTTTCTAGTTTATTATTTAGTAAGAGCAACTAATTGAATTGGTTCTTGGTATCATACGACGCTGAACGTATTCAAAAGTGTTATCAGCAGTGACAAAGTGGTAATAGTGCACCTCTAATTAATATCACAAATCAGATAGAATAAGAGTCCAGTCAGAGTAGGACAAAGCAGAATATATTAAACACGTTCTCTGCCTTCATTATTCAGCTGCAACGGACAGGCACAATTTCACTGTGTCCGTCCATAACTGGGCAGTAACATTGTATACATGGCTGCCATTTGTTGGGGTGTGTGTGTGCATATATGCTTATGTGTGTGTGTGTGTGTGTGTGTGTATATGAGTGTGCGTCTGCAAGTGATTGCATAATACTCTAAGGACGGGTACAGTCAGGCTAATCCTGAGGTCAGGAAAATCCTTAAGTAAAATTATGTAAGGTTTAGGTGAGTAACCCAACACTGCTTAATCCCAATACTAATTCGACACAATAAAGGCCCGTGATGGTCCACACCGCTGTACCTTTTTCATTAAGCGTGGCTTCAGCGGAAATCGAACACGCCAGTTTTGTCAGTGCCAATAGTCAGGACTATTGCAGGGCCAATCTTTTTCCAGTGGCAAGGGCCAAAAATGTCCACACGACAGAAAAGAGACGCAATCCCCCAGATGTCTATTTGACGTCTAACCCTCTGATGTGTCCTACTGTGTCAGGGAACAACCCACATGCTCATTGCCTTTCTTTCTTCGAGGTACGTTGTCAACCGTAAAAAACAATTCTAGTTCTACAATCACTTTACTTAGTCACTGACAGAAAGTGTGCCGAGAGCCCCAGCCCCCTCTAAGCCGTAAACCTGCTCTATTTTCTAAGTATAATCCAGTTAGACGGGAGTCATTTAGCCTGGCCTATATTAGTAATGAAGAGGAGGGTGGAGGGGGTGTTGGAGGAAGAGGAGAAGGAGGAAGGGGAAGAGCAATAAGAAGAGAAAGGAATTCCTCTGACTTATTCTATTAATCTCTGATAAATACAATGTCCATTAAAGGAACATGCCAACATTTTGGGAAATACACTTACCCAGAGTCAGATGAGGAGATTGATATCAGTACAAAGATAGTTCTGGGTAGGTCTTAGGTCTGGACCTATTTCTTACCTATTAGTAGGCGTAGTGATTTTGTGCGCCCAGGATCAAGTTCTAGAAATAGGTCCAGACTCTAAGTGCTTCTAAAACAAAGACACAACATGTAATTAAGACAGCTTTGGACTTGTTGGAAGGTGTATTTTTTCACTTTCGATGGAGCAGGGCTTGTTTAGCCATAAGCATCCGGTCTTTATGCTAAGCTGGGTTAGCATGTACCACGAAGCCATCTTTGTACTGGACGCTGGAGTTACAGCAGGATGCACACTTGAGGTAATGACCTTCGCAATATGATACACTGATTCTGACTTGAACTTGAGTCATGCACAAGCACCGTAGATACTGGCTAGACACTGATGTGATCGAGGTACACATGTGACCATCAGGGTACTGGGTGCACAAGACCAAATTAAAAAAAAAAGAAAAAGATAACATTAAAATCAATTTGGCCAGATTGTCAGACTAGTGTTTGCTAACTACAGTTAAAGGTGCAGTAAAGAGTTGTGGCCCACACAGTCCAAAGCAGAAGATTATGCATTTCACTTTGACGTGGTTGGTGTAAAATGACATGTTCCAAGCATAGTGATGTTATATTAATTTTTCTGTGTGAATTAGTCTCCAGACCAAATAATCTGCCGGTGAAAAGAGTTAGTCTGGAGTCCTGCGTTCATCAGATAGGATTTGCCTAATTTCTTCACCAGCTAGAACAAATCCACTTGACATCTACTAGGCATGGTCTATCTGAGGGAAGCCACCATACTGACTTTGAATCTGTTAGCAATACTTTCCTAAACTATTACTCTATGTACCAGCCTGCTAGCCTGTTATTTCTTGCCCGTCCATCTTTATACCTAATTGCCTGTAAGAGCTTGTCCTTCTGCAACTCTTATCAGTCTCTTGTCTATGTTCCTTGACATGTCAAAGTATCCTTGTGTAAGATAATTAGCCCATGCTCCAGGAACGCTGGGGTAGCTGCCTGACCAATGTTCCCCACCAAGAGGGCAAAACGAGAATTTTGTCCTTTGGGGATTAATAAATTATATGATTTTTATTTATTTTTTCAAAATTGTCCAAAGTTCCCTACCTTGCCTCTATGCCTCACATTCTATCTATCCTCTATTCCGTGATACACTCAGCTTCCTCATGGTACATCACATCTAGCTGTGACTTTTAGCATAGCTCTTAGTAAGCTGGCCTCTTGTCTCACCAGATTCTGGTCAGTACAAAAGTTGGTTTATGATGGGAGCTGCTTATCCAGGTCCTCTGTGATTATTTTTAATAAAATACTTCCCTTAGCATACGCACAAGACAAACAAACAAGTAGAAATAGTCTGTATATTTTAATGCATAGATATTGACTTTGTTTAGATAAGGTAAATCAATGTTTAGTGTACCCTATCACCTAAGTGATTAAAAAAGGTCAGGATAAGGTTCACAGCCAGTAAAAGAAGTTCAGGTTAAGGTCACACACGTTTTTTTGGAACTATGGTTGTATTTAACAAACTACAATATTACTTGTGTGGCCTATGGTGAATAAAACATGGATTAGGCCCTTAGTTATTATTAGATGGTTCGCAATATGGTAGATGAAGCTGCCACTGATGTTAGTTCTCATTTTGAAGGGTTGTGCGGGATGATATCAATTATTTATATGTTAAAACAAGCTCACCTCAACTCTCCAAATGACACTGCACTTATATTTACCTGAATCAGCATAGAAACTACCGTTCACACGAATTTTAAATCATCTATCTTAAACTGAATTAGTTCTGGGATTCCTACCTTATCTATCTTCCCCTGATTCTGTTTCACTTTCTGTCAAATCTGGCCTCTTTTATTACCATGAAGACAAACTGTCACTATTGGCTGGTCCAAAACAAAAAACACACAAACAGCTTCTCATCATCATAACATCATAACATCCTACTTGCAGAGAAGATATAACAAACTGGCCCCATCAATAACATTCAAATAGGACCTAGGCCTCTTCTTCAGATGGCCCAACTAATCTATGCAACATCTTTACAAAAGGTGAATAACATCTTATTGCATATGAAATCAAATCCACATCTATATATGTCGGTCACTGCTATGGGCCTTTAAAACGGAAATATACAGTATATCCCATCATCTGCCTCCTGTACAGTTATGTAGCATCTACATGTAACACATTGTAACACATTGTAACAGCGTTGATCCACAGCTTTACTATGATCAAACCTCACCTGTTTTATAAGATTCATATCCATCTTCAAAATCGCTTCTGCCCCACATCGTAGCTGCTTTGATACACCCGATATATTATATTTACTCCAGCGGGGGTTAAATGGTTGAACCTGAACAGAGGAGAACAAACGAAGCCAAACCGCGGATCTCACTAAGATGGAGAGAATTCCTCAAAAGGCTCCACATGAGTTCACGGCCCCCTGATACGGGCTTGTCGTTAAACAATAAAACACTGGGGAAAAACTACTTCCTATCTCGAAAAACATCCTCTGTCCCCAAATCCGATCCGTAAATACGCTGTTAATCTGCGCGGTTTGCCTAAATAGACAGAACTACGTGAAGTAGAACCACGACTGAGGATGTGAGATCACTGCGCTGCGCTGCTTGAGGAGAAGCTAAAACACAAAGAGTACAGGCGAGGCGAGAGGCTCCGCTTCCGACGACTTCCGCTTTCTCTTTAAAATCACGTTTAACCGGAGTAGACCTCTTTTTTTTTGGGACTGGGAGTCAGAGTGTTCTTTTACTTTTCTGCGAGGGTCTTATTTAATTTAGTCAAACAACGTAATGTTTAAGGCCTTAGCAAACTACTGATACTGGTATGAGACCGAGATACATTGTTACAGAGGTTCTGTACACTGTGCATGTCTTTTTTGAGACCTGGGGTAAAGTGTAGTTACACTTTAAATAGACAACAAGCCTGGGTCAAAACCTAGTATATGGCAAAAAATGGATCTTTCTCACAATTTCATCAACGAGTAGAGAAACTGTCTCTGCAAACTCGGTTCCTTTCTCATCTTCATGACATGATGTCCTGTGTACGTGAACGCGCTTCTTAGTGCATGCACTCTTTGCTTCTCTTTTGCTGCAAGGCTGCTCCTCTTTAGTATTACTATTACTATAGGTCTAACATGTTGTCTAACATGACACAACAGTGTCATGTTTTCCATAACGTTAAGCAAAATCTAAAAAGTCAGGAAACCGTGTAGGGAATCTAGATAGGTCTGTGACTGTGTCAATACTTAATTACTGTTTTATGTACAACCTTTCAGTAGAACCAATTAACAAACTCTTGACGTGCGAGGTGAACTGGATACATTTCTAAGTGCGCAACAGAGTCACAGACTTTCTATTTAATTCTATGAACTTGCTGGTTCTCACACTGAAACTAAATAATATAGCTAAAGAGCTCTTTTGGGGTAATGTTAACTTACTTTTTTCCTTAAAGTATTTTGAAAATACAAAAATACTGTTCTCAGAAGTATCTTGTTAAAAAAATGCCTGTCAAATACAAATGACAAAATACTCAAAAATAATTGAAATATGTATTTAAAATACATGTAACAGAACCACTGCCCATCCGTGTGTGCAAGATTATTTCCTGCCCTGGGCTCCACCATTTCTGGTTCCGCCAGAGCAGACAAGGGTTTCCATGGCGTACATGGCGCGTGAGCATCTTGAAATTTAAATTCTGAACTCTTTGGCTAAAACGGGATTAGACTCCGCCCCTGGTCTGCATACCGCAGTCAGTAAGGGCCTGGGAGAAAAAGACACCACTGCCACCCTGGAGAACCAGTGGCAAGGCTGAACAGAACCTATTTAGAGAGGGGAGATTTGAAGACTTCACGCTGCGGCCACCCTATTCTGCTGAAAAGTCCTGAAAATACCTGAAAAACAAAACCAGGTTTAGCAGCTTGATTATGTTCTATATGATTATTGTATCATTTCTGCCTATAGATGTTAAAATAACGCTATTGAGCAGTATAGGGTCCCAGTCTCATGCTCATTGCAGTCAGTGTGTGTGTGTGTGTGTGTGTGCGTGTGGAGTCACATGGGCCCGCCCTGCAACCCCAATGCATCAATTAATATTTAGGTGAAAGCTGTCAATCAGGTGTGAGCTCGGAAAATAGCTACTTAAATTGTGCGCTGGTAAACTAGAGATTATGTTGCAGAATGAGGTAAAAACTGGGATTCATTTCATAGATTATATATGTAAGAACTATACTTTGA
Source organism: Polymixia japonica (assembly GCA_900302305.1). Lineage (NCBI taxonomy): Eukaryota > Metazoa > Chordata > Actinopteri > Polymixiiformes > Polymixiidae > Polymixia > Polymixia japonica. Next base: position 20,038 of record OMKK01085614.1, read on the forward strand.
CCATCCAGGACCAAAATGAGAAAATTAATTTGACTGACATCAGCCTCTTTAAGGTGCTTGTATGACTAATTTGGTATGTTTGTAAAGATTCACAATCTGTCTGCAATCTGTCTCTAGTGGTCCAGATTCCTCTTTGCTATCAATATAATTGCTTATTTTCTGTACAGGATGATGTTGTTGATATGGTACTCCCGCTCTGGTCTCTGCTACCAAGCCACTCATATCCTGTCTCCTGTCCTTTGTGCCAACTACTAAACTGCTCAGCCAAAAGTGGTATTGTGTTTAAAAGACAGTGTGCAATATGCCAGGGTCTTCTCCCTCCTCTCTCTCTCTCTCTCTCTCTCTCTCTCTGTCAAACAAACACAGACATGCACACACATAATAATAGATTAGAGATATTTAGGGGTCACATTCCTTACTGTACATAACTTCCAAAAGTGTTCTATAAGCAACTACAGTTTACTGACCCTCCTCACCCAAGACCTAATATTGTTACCTATCTCATGCAATGGTTCAGCTTAATCCTAAAGTATAAAGGGTTAAGCTTATTCTAACTACAGAATCAATAAAAAATACAGTAATCAATAATATTCAATAATATCAATAATCAATAATCAATAATATTCTTTCTATAATAATATTCTTGCTATTGCTTTGCTCTGCTGTGTATTTGATGTGTCATTGAAGCACTAATTGAACTAAAAATAGTTCCAAAGTTTGCGAAAGCTCATCGAAATTTGCAAACCCTTTTGAATTGTAAGATTCCTTTTTTCATTTCTTCCTGGCCCGTCTTAATGATTTCAGCAAACATTCCGAAACAGATGCTTTATAAAAGGTTTATCAGTTGTTTATTTTTGGATTTGAGTAGAGAGCTTCCTTAGCAACATACCATGAGTTTAGCGACTGGATATGTGACATGTCATGACATTGTGAAATCAATAGTAAGTTCTGTTATCACATGGTCACATAGTAATAGTCCTTTGTATAGTACACACAGTTTATAAGAAGAAAATACTATTTGTTTGAGATAGGCTTTAATAATGTAGTTCACGTTGAACCAGTTCATGTCTCACTTACAGATATTTCTATTCTAACTGTTCTCATCTTAGATCACGTTTTTACAAGAATGATAGACTGATAAATACAAATCTTAGGTTTGGTTGGGTCTGCCTGTCAGAGTTACATACTGTATGCAACAGCATGCATTTGTATTCACAGATTGCCCAGATGAAAGTAAATAGGCCTCTGACTAATTACTCCTGTGTGGTGTATTGTCCTAATTCAGTTATCCGGAGAGCCCCTCAATCAAACTAATACCACCCTCTTTGTGTCTGATCTCAAATGAGATTATCTCGGTAGAGGTAGCCAGGGAGAGCAGCCAAAAGTGACCATCACATGGCTTTCTCAGCGTCTATTGGACCCCAGATATTGTTATTAGTCCTAAAGTGTTGCCTTTTTCAGAACTTGCATAAGACAAGTCTTGCAAAACCTACAAATACTAGAGTTGGAATATACTAGGGTTGGAATAACGCATTGATGCCGGAGTATAAAGTCATTGTTTCTTTTAGACAAGAAACATAGAGAAATATTAAAGCATTCAGACAATGCATTATTCCCATAATGTTTGCAGAGTTGGCGCTGAAACATTAGATATTTGGCTGGAATTATACAATAGAGACCAACTCAGTCAATATATTATGAACATTGGGAAGTGGTTTCCCTACTCAAATAAAAAATGGTTAGGGAAAAACTCTCAAAGAACTCTAAAACTCTCAAAGAACTGTAAAACCCAGGTTGTACACATTAACAAGTTAATTGAGTTGACTCAGCACAAACATGTTCAATCCAGTGTAAGGTTGGTTACTTGGTGGAGTCCCTGTGGCAAACGATAGCCTCTGGGCTTCCATGGACAAAAAACCCAAAAATCAGAGTTGAATTCCACCAAGACTCGACAGGGAGGGAGGCTGTTCTATAGATATGGTACAACATTCGTTTCATAGCCCACCGCGCTACATCAACACCACCATTTACTAAGCGCAACCGTCTTATCCTCCGCTACTAATGGATCTGACTCCACTCCCACCACAGACAAAATGTGGCTGAGTGTCAAACAGCACTATATAATAAGCACTGTGCTGCTCCAGAGTTGAGGGGCTAGCAGAGTGAAGCAGCTAGTTCAAGCTAGCAGAGTGAAGTTATGCAGTGTAGACAAACCTACAACCTACAAAACGTTTGTTAATAGGCTTCAGCTATATATATCTTAAGTGTAGACTCGCAGAGGAGGGACCGCATGTTATGAAATCAGCTTTGCAAAGTCCCGTCATGTTCATGTTATAATGTGAAAGTGTTATCTTAGAAGCCATTTCACATTCAGCCTCTCACTGACTGACAAAATCTAAGTGGACCTAAGATTATTCCTTGGAAAATGTAATGAATCCCTAGACGTAACTAGACAGGATCAATACAATACCCGATACTATTGTTTATATATCCCGACAAAAGCGGTCAGGACTAAGGTCTGGATAAACGCTCAAATTGGGACAATCCTTGGGATATTTAGAAAAGCCATACTGTGTTTGCTAACTTCACAGACATCGCTTAAGGGAAATCAAAGTATAGTTTAACTTTGCTTTTTCTTTGCACAATGAGAAGTTGGATATATAGCGATGACATATTTTCCAACCATTTCCCTGCTAGGCTGTTAGAAATTATAACCCTGTGCAAAGACAGATCTGAACACTCCGTGGTCCTTGGTCATATACCCATTCATTTGGAGTATGTGAACCAGGAACGTGGCCAACTGTGTACTGTGTCTATCTAATTTTCCTCAGCATGAAAAGGCTTAGCAGCTCTACAACTCTGGTCATATAGAGCTCCGGGTGTCACGTGACTTGTTTTGTTACGCCGTCACGTTGGCAGGAAAAGCGTGAGTCAAATTCCGAGGACATTGAACGCTATATTGCGAAACTTGGTAGATCAAACATTACCGACCCTTTATAATGCCCCCGGTGCTTTTCACGAGTATCGAAACAGACGGAACGGACAATGTTCCAGACATGCAGTATCCAAACATCTACAATTACCTGATCAACTTTCCCTCGTCCTATGCTGGAGAGTCTTTGAAAGCCTACAAAAACCTGGAGAGGTACAAACGAACTAAATCTGAATTTGTGATGAATATTCAGCTTTTTACCGGCTAAAAACTGCTTTGCCATCACCGGAAGGGTAACTGTCACTTCATCTCAGTTAACGTTAGCATAAGCAACGGGCAGTGTAATGTAATCAGCGTGCTAACTTGTATGTAGCGTTAGCTATTTTACCAAGAGTTAACTACATCATCACTGTGTGAATGAATTAAATTGAATGAAGCAATACTCCCGCTTTACTGCCAATATGGTGGTGTTTTGATTTCGACTGTTGAATGCCGGGATCACGTGATGTCAACTACCGGAGCTCTATACTGAATATGCTACCCACCATTTTGTACATCTATTACACAGACAAAAAATGGGGCATCCTGGTGGTTCAGTGGGCTGCAGATCCAACCCATGACCTCTATATCCTATCATATTTTCTGTCTCTCTCTCTTTCTGGAATGCGTGGACTAGCACTCTCTTGGTTTAGATCTTACCTTTCTGAGAGAACAGATTATCGCAACAATATGACCTCAGAAATTTGTAAAGTGAACTTTGGTGTTCCACAGGGCTCAGTTCTTGGTCCATTACTATTCACTATTTACATGTTACCTCAAAGTTAAAGGCATCTGTTTAAAGCTGTCACTTTAAAGTCCCTTAATTAAAAATCTGGGAGTTGTATTCGATCCTATTCTCTCATTTGATCTGCACATTAAAAACATTACTAAAACAGAATTTTTTCATCTTCGTAATATTGCTAAAATTAGACCCATATTGTCGACGGCAGACGCAAAGATCCTACTCCATGCATTTGTGTCATCTCTACTTCATAGATGCATAAGTATATCAAAAATGATTTTTGATATAATGCCATTTACATTTTTAACTTACCTTTTATACATTTTAAGAAATTGTAGTTTTTTGTATTACTACCCCAAGCTTCAAAAATGACCCGCATGCATATTCTATGGAATCCAATGGGAACCCTTGATTCTTATCAACTGTGGCTGTCAGGAATAAATTAACTGCGGACCACACAGACTATATCAGAAGTGTCACCCCTCAGGAAGATTCTTTTACAAAGCAAGAGCTGATACGTGTAAGTATTATCTTCATATAATATTGTGTATGTGTCTTTCATGACTGTTGTTATTATTATTTATCAACAAATTAGCCTACTTTATAACTAGCTAACACTAGCTAGCTAACTAAGTTAGCTAACATTACTATATGTAGTGTCTGTGTGTGTGTGTGAGTGTATTTATTTATATAGCTACATATTGATCTATTGAAAACATTACTCTTATGTTTACTCATCCAAGGTGTCATGGCTGCTAGATACACAGTTGAACAGGTCCTACAGATGCTGGATGATGGAAAGGCAGTAACGGGGTTGGACTCCGAGTCTGAAATTTCTGATGATGAGGACAAGAAAGGAAAAGCTGTTGTGCTCCTGAGCACGATGCACCACGACAAAGTAGTGGATGAAAATAGCAGAAAGAAAAAAACAGAAGTGATCACATTTTACAACAAGACGAAAGGAGGTG
>OMKK01085615.1:0-13597 GCA_900302305.1 Polymixia japonica
AGCTATTAGGTGATCAATAGAAGCTAATAGATCAGAGCAGCCGACCCACTCAGTTCCACAGGCTTACTACTGATGAGAGAAGAGGAGAGGAGAGGAGTCAGAGGGGTCAGATGAAAGGAGAGGAGAGGAGAGGAAAAGAGAGGAGAGGAGAGGAAAGGAGAGGAGAGGAGAGGAGAGGAGAGGAGGAGAGGAGTCAGGGGTATCAGTGTTAATCATGTGTGACTTTCTACATACACTGAAATGTAGGAAACAATATCAAATATTTCCACTATGTTCTAATAAGAGTTCTGTTGTTCCCCAAATACATCAGATGATGACATTAATCAATCATCTTTTGTCTTGGTCACTTAGCTTGTTAATGTGTTTGTCTCACACTCAACTAAAGCCTCTCTTCTTCTTCTTTCATTCATTCTTTCTTTCTTTCTTTCTTTCTACCTCTCTCTCTCTTTCCTCTCTGCAGTCCTTGGAGAGCACCCGGCGTATGCTGGCTCTGGTCGAGGAGGTGAGTCTAACGATCCACCTAAAAAACCACACTAGAACAATACTCACGTGATTACACAAACAATGATTTGCTTTGGCATATTCACTCTTTGACATTTTGGCTCCAGACCTTTCTCAAGACAAACACTAAAGATGAAGCCTGACCTGACCACGTTGATAATATTGACTTAGACCCACTGCACAATGCAAGTTTCAAGTCTCATCTAGGCCTTACTCCTGTTGTGATTGGGTTAGGGTTAAAACATGGGCACGAGTTAGACAAAGCCTGGGCATGCGTTATTATGTTAACATGTGAGAGCCCATGCACATGCTGTTCACTGTAGGAAACCAAGGCAACCTCACTATAAAAAAGAAAGAACATGAAACATTGTAGCTCTTTTAAAGGGTGATGAAACGGAGTTCGTGCACATTGTTAGCAGCTAGCTAATGGAGAGCTACAGAGAGTCAACTGGCACAGAGGGGGGCGGCCTTTGAAGTTAGAGGTAGTAATTGGATTGTGTCTCAGTCTGAAAAGCGCTAATATGTCATCATTCAGACAAAGTTTTTTTTTGACCACTAGTTGGCGATAAAAAGCTGAGATTTGCACAGAAAATCCAGAAAACATGCTATGTTTTGTCAAGATAGTGTGTTTCAGTATAAGACTGCCATGAATGTTGATTAAAAAAAAGTTTAGTTTAGTGTTTGGTCACCCTTTAATGACCAAAAGGGTGACCACATGCCTCCGTGTTCAACCAGCAGGTTCCCTCTTTTGCATTAACGCCTCAACCTTCCGTCCTGCTCCACATCTTACAGTACTTTTAATTATCCCAACGCTAACAGCCTCAGCTGTCTTCCTCTGAGAGCAGGCAGTCAGCTCCCCTTAGTGTTAACTTCTTCATGTTGACAGCTGCAATGCTGCAGAGCAGGCCCGGCACATGAGATTACCGTCTGATGAAACTCTGAGGGCAGCAGTGGTACTTGTGGGTTCAGGGATGATTATCTTCACCTCTACACCATCTCTGGGGATCAGACCATGGATACATATAAAAATAGATGGAGCTTTTGTGATTCCTAAAGCACAGTCTGAAGCCACCTCTGTGTTCAGGCCATTCAGCCATGACCTGTTCCTGCCATGCCTTTTGGGTGTGCAGGTCCTAAAAGCCTGTAGTCCACTCTGCCAATCAGGAGTAATGTAACGATAGCATCAAGTCTGTAGTCAGCACCGCAAATTACAAGCAACGCATCAACACAGGAGTCAATCCAAACTCAATTGGCTTGGTTTTAAGAGCCAATTATTTTCTATATCCTGACTTCAAATCATCAGATTATTTAACTGAGACAATGAAATGTAAAACCCCATTTTAAAAATGCATCCGAGGTGATAATTCACTAATCACACTTTACCAGCGTTAGATGTACTTCAGTGTGTTGAGTTTGGCCACTACTGCGACACTCCCCGACTCTGCTGAGACTTGGCTTTAAGGCCTCGCCCTCGTCCCTGCCTTCACATCCTAATGAGACAAACCGGTGTGGAGCAGAGAGAGACCTGGTCCTGACCTCCACAGTGGCCTGTCACACAGACCAGCCTCACAGCGGCACTAGCTGCATTCTTGACCTTTCAGGATAATGCCAAGGGTATAAGGCGGTTCATTGAAAAAAACGCGCGGTTTGTTGTCTAGGGGCGCGCTCGACTAAAGCTTAAGGGCTGAATAACCGAACAGCAGCATAGTCATATTTCAACATGCCTTCTATCCAAATCACTTTGCCTCTCTCCAGAGAGACAGGCTGGATATAGATTGGGATGCAGTATTATCCCAGCATGCAATATGGATGAGTGACTCAACATGTCTCCTGACATGGCAATACTCTATATAGTACATGACTATTTTTGGGTTATTGTTTGAGATTCTCCTTCTTGTGTCTGTTGTTGGTTGTCAGTAAGCCTGACCTTTCAATAAGGGACTAAGCTGACACCCAGACACAATGACATAACGACATAACAACATAATGACATGAGGTTATTTCTTTGTTATTCAACCTGTGAAACTATATAAACCGTCAGTTTAAGCCTAGCATGGAATGTGAAGAGAAATGGTTACTGATGGGTACAAGGGACACACCACGATGTTGGAAGACATTGTTCTTGACTAAACAAAAAAAATTATTACAAATTTCAGCACAGTGGGATGTTCAAATTATATTGGATAAGATGAAAAGGGATCATTTTACAGAATACCAAGGAAGGCACCACAAAGAAAAGTTGAACCTTGTTTTGTTTTCAAAGTAAGGAAGAGTAGATGATTACAATCTTTTTTTTTTTTTTTTCAACGTGCATGTCTTTCGTAACCATCGGTAACCGCTCTCCAAACATTCCATAACAGGCCTTTCTGCATCGATGACACCAAAACAGATTACGGCTCACTTTTATTGTGCTTGGCGAATAAACCGAATCTCATTCTGGCGGCACGTCTCTACCTCAAGCAGAGAGAAACGGTGGCGGTACCCCTTGTCCTCCGCTTTTAAGTGGGCTTTCTACGAGGCTTACTGTAATTTAATAAGTAAAGATCACTCAGAGCACCCAGCCGTCTACCAGAGGTCTGCCCGGCGATACCAGCTTAAATTAGAACCAACTCAGGTCCGATGCCACACTATAAGCATCTCAGATAATGCATTGTTAAACTACATGCCTGTAAGTGGTTTTGTACTGTACTTAGTAAATCGTTAAGGAAGCATTAATGGAAGAGGACAGTATCTGCAGTGTCTTGACCATCCCCCCTGCTCCCTACAGTATGTTAACTAGGCTTTCTATGCAGTATCAACTAATGCATTAATACACTTTCATTTGTATGATGCGTTTCTAAATAGAGTTGCAAAGTGATGTACAGACAATAAACCCAAAATAAAAGCTAATGAGGTAACCCATAAAAATACTGTGTGTGTGTGTTATGTGCATGTGCGAGTGTGTGTGTGTGTGTGTGTGTGTGTGTGTGTTTGAAATCAGTGAAGCAGGGAAGAGGATTTCAGGCTAAGCTGTCATGTGCTGTGAGCAGAGACCCAGACAGTCACAGAACATCACCTCTGTCTGCCTCCTGATGTCCATAGAAAATGAAATGAAATGAAAAGTTCAAAAATGTTGACGCAAAATATACTACCTCAAGTTCACCATTCAACACCTACTCATCATTTGGTCAACCAGAGTGATAAGGTTCCCGCTGTCCTCTAAATGTGCTGTTTATCATTTTATAAGGCCTGTGCTACTTTGTGATTTATTTCATTAATCCCAAAGGGATTTCTCCCTCTGGTTGGGCGTAGGGTCAGCCATTTTATATGGCGCTCCCGGAGCAGAGTATCTTGCTCAAGGGTACTTCGACAGGTATGACCACACAGGGATCGAACCCAGGACCTTTCAGGTTGGGGCACAGCCATCCTGCCATTCCTAGCGGATATCTCACTTTGAAACAAACCTCTTGATTTGTTCTTTGCATTTGGCAATCATGAAATCTCAGAGATTAGATTTGTGCTGGATCAGGACTGGTACTATTGTGGAAGACATATGAGGGAGAAACAGTGACGTATTGGCAGGATTTCAGTGTGATTGCTCTTAAGCCATCTCACTAGTAAGCTAGGCCACCTTACCCCCTATGTGAAGTCCCATGCAAAAAACCTGGGTGTTATCTTTGATTGTGAGATTTGTCTTGACAAACAAATCAGTTCTGCTGTTAAAAATAGTTACTATCAGTTAAGAACCATTTCCAAACTCAAGCCAATTCTGTCTTTCCATTATATGGAAAAAGTAATTCATGCCTTCATTACATCATGACTGGACTATTGCAATTGGACTATATTTAGGCCTTCCCCAATGCACTAACTCGCATACAGTTGGTTCATAATGCAGCTGCAAGGATGTTGACTGGTACTAAAAAAATGCGAGCACATCACCCAGTCCTAGCCTCTCTTCACTGACTTCCTGTTTATTTTAGAATTCAATTCAAGACCTTGCTGATTGCTTTCAGGGCTCTTAACTGTCAGGCTCCATCTTATATCACAGACCTTATTCACTGGCACTCAGCTCCTCGGTCTCTTAGCTCCGACGACAAATCTCTCTTGTATGTCCCACGACTCACGACTAAAACTAAAAGGTGACAGAGCCTTTGCGGTTGCTGCTCGACGATTGTGGAACCAGTTGGCGTTAGATATTAGATGTGCTCCCTCCGTCTCTGTTTTTAAATCTAGGCTAAAGACACAGTTTTATTCACTGGCCTTTTTGGCCCACTAATCTTTCAATCTGTTGTCATGTCTATAATTCTGTATTTGTACCTTGTTGTTTGTTGTTGTCGTCTGTATATTTCTCTTTGTGTTTTTACTTTTTACTTTATATTTCAATGTCCTTTTGTACAGCACTTAGGTCAGCGCAGCTGTGTTTAAATGTGCTCTATAAATAAACTATAAATAACTTACTTAATTAATCCGCGCTGAATTTATGCTGCTCCAAACTATGTACAGGGTTCACCCCAAGAATCCTGTGGCTCAGATGTTTTGATATGAAGGTGACTATGGGTGGTTATACATTATAGTATTACACCAAAAAAATGGATTCAGCTTGGATTCACTAGTGATGGGCTTTCATGACAAACACATCCCAGAGAGTATTAAAAAACAGGTCAGATAACAATGGGTTTAGTTAGAGGGCATTAGTGAGAGGGGAGGAGGTAGACGCAGCAGAGAGAGGAAGACAGAGAGGAGAGAGAGACACCTGGGGGAGAGAGATCAAGGAAGAGAGGTAGAAAGAGAGGAAGACAGAGAGAGATAGATGGAGAGAGACACATACACACACACAAACAGAGAGAGAGAAACACAGAGAGAGAGACAGACAGAGATAGAGAGAGACACACACACACACAGACAGTGAGAGAGAGACAGAGAGAGAGAGAGAGAGAGAGAGCATATGAAGGGCATCAGTAAAGATCAGATGTCTCTAAGGACTAGACCAGTTAAACAGGAGATCTGATTGGACAGCAGGGAACAGAGATGGTCTAATGTCAGACTCTACATTACAGAAGATGGATTAGGTAATAAGGTATTACACTGTCAGTAGTGCAGACCTTCACATAAAAGGCGCTCTAGGACGGCAGGATGGCCAAAGCGTTAGAGACGCGGTCCTGTCCTCAAACAGTCACCGGTTAAATTTTCGTCACAATAACGTATACATCAACAGTCATGTCCTGTCGAAGTGTCTTTGAGCAAGAAACTGAATCCCCACCCGCTCACTCATTGGTCGCTCTGGATAAGTAATTAATGTCAATTAATGTCAATAAAGTCAATTAATGCCCTAATTGTAATTGTCTAAACCAAAGTCAGCCAGATTAAATACTAGGGGTGTGCAGGGCGCCACTATTTGTATTTGTTTAAGAGCAAAATTATTGATATTTATTTCCGTATTTGGATAAAATCAGAAGTGGGCGTGGCTCAAACCGGAAGTGGGTAGATTTTACCCCCAAAGCTAACAACGCAAGCAAGCTAGTCTAATTTATAGAGGAAACAGCCTCCCAACAACACCTATAAGTTACTTAACAAGCAGACAAAACAACTTTGGGAATTCTCCTCTAACTAACTACGTTAACTAACAACTATCCATTTTGCAAATTGAAAGAAACGTTAAAGCTGTGAAAAAGTTAAAAGTTGTGAGAAACATAACTCCTTCTGTCTCTCTCTGCAACCAACATATGTCTCCATGTTGTGTCTGACCCTGAACTACAGAGCTGTGCTCTGAACACAACACATGTTGTTGTCATTGTGTCTGATTGGGTCAAGGTCTTGGGTGCGGATGATTGACAGTGGAGGCAGCCATTCAGGTTTGAACTTCAGAATGAATGGTTTTCTCCTTCCTCAAATCAGGGTAAAAATAAATCTACGTCCAAATTTTAATAGAAATGTTCAGAAGGGTCAAATATTCGTTAGAAAGGCATTATTTGTTTCTTGCCGAATATCATTTTGGATTTGGGTGCTTCCCTATTAAATACTACACTTTTATCAATATATATTGTTAGATAGTGATAGAAATCACTGGATATCCTATCCTAGTTTAAGAGCCCAGGCTGAAACAGGAAAATGGGTTATGTTGTTTGGTTTATATCTTTATTTATGAATGAATCTGTTTTGTTAAAAGTGCTTTATAAATAAATTTGGCAGGCGAGTTGCCTTGAGAGGGTTAGTCGTTTAACACTGTGACTCAAATCCCCAACACACTGAAAGAGCCTGAAAGACTGAAGCAAATAGTGTTTTACACTGATCTTATGATGTCGACAGCATGCTTGGAACTGATCAATGTGCACAAGCAAATTCAATCAATAAATCAATCAACTGATCAACCAACCTTTATTCCTACGGCACATTTGGTACTAAAATGACACACACCGGGAGATTCATGTTTGTGTATCTGATTTCATGTCAGGTTCTGATTGACCAATAGCTGAGCTCCTGGAAGCCATTTAGGTCAGGGGCTTGGTGAGATCGTCTCCACGGCGACTGAATTAGAATGGAGTCCAGGAGGCATCTTGGGCGCCAGGATGAAAAATCAATTCCAATCTTCCAAAGACTCTTACTGTCAGCAGACCTCTCTATTTCCTTAGTTTTCATGCCCATGTCTTTCTTCTTCCTGGTTTCTAACTTCTTGTCTTTGTTCTGTGTTCTTTTTGGCTGGACCGCAACAGCAGGGTCAGCCCTATAAACATCAATGTCTGTCACTAACTGACTCAATGACTGAGTGATGAAGTCAGGGTGTGAATTGCCAGGGGGGATGGGGGGGATTTCCTTCCCTCTGCTTTTGATATCCCTCCCTCTGGTCATTCATTTTTATCGCCGGTGGGGATACATTTTATCCGTGCTTCTGGTCAGACTGAATTAAATAAATGCACTTCCTATGCCCGACAGTAGATGGCGCAATTTAAAAAGACTAGCTATTTTAAAAAGATGTTACGGATCGTCCAGAGTGGAATGGAACAATCTGCATGTAATGTTACAGTGATAGTTCGATGACAGTGACTCACGTACTGGTGAAAGCTGCATGTGAGCTATCCTGGACCAAGATGGATCCAAATCCATGCTGAATGTTATGGATTTGTCGAGATAGATGGCTGAAATTTGTTCCATTATCTGAGAAGTAACGTTAGACCTGTAGCGAAATGTTTGAAAGTGTAATGCCGCCTGGGCCTGTTAATTGTTGAAAAGATTATTTTCTGTACAGTTTGGGAAATGTAGACTGTGCGTTTGATATGAATAGCACTGTCATCTGAATTTCTAGACATTCAAATTTAACTTAAGAAAATGTCCCCCCCTCTGTTTTTTTTTTTTACAAATTGCACCCTGGATGATACGTTGTTTGCAGTCACGTGATTTTGATGACACACAAAATTCAGATGGAGGGCAGGAAGTGAAAAGCAGAATGGACGAGATGGAGGAAAGCCTGTACTGTGCTAGTTTAGACTATATTACGAGAGAAAGGTATAAACAGAAAATCACAACATATGTTGGATGTGATCCTTATGATGACATCCGTCATCTAGCAACAAGGCTTTTGGCTACAATTTTGCACATCTAGGGGTGGGCAATCCAATACCAAGTAATACTAAAGAGGAGTAGACTTGCAGCGCGCCACACGCGTGTGTGTGTTGTTTGACAGTGAGCACATACAGCAGCAGCAGAGAAGCAAAGAGTGCATGCACTAAGAAGCGTGTTCACGTCCACAGGACATGATCTACACTCTTGTCGCGAAGATGACACCGGAACAGAGTTTTCAGAGACAGTTTCTCTACTTGTTGATGAAATAGAATTGTGAGAAAGAGAGAGAAATATGGGTCCATTTTCTTTTTTGGTATTGATCCTATTGACGCTAGAATCGAGCTTCAAAAGGAGACGTAGTATCTGTAGTATTGATACTTTTGGTATCGATCCGCCCATCCCTAATTGTCAATACACAGTCCAGCTATATACTAGGATTTGACCTAGTCTTCTTTCCTTTTAATCTGTTTTTCTTAGATATTCTTTAAATCTTTATTCATCCAGGGAGGTTGACTGGGCATGCATGATCTCTGACATAGACACACATATTAACGTCAGGGGACTGCATGGAGTTAAGCACCTTGCTCAAGGGCACTTCAGTGATAGCTGCTGAGGGAGGAGGAAGAGTTTCTCAGACAGACAGGACAGGATGATGTTACAAAGGACGTGGGTTCGAACATGAGACAGGATACCTTGCACCTCAGAAGGAGGTGCTGTGCTGACCTCTGACCTCCCTGTGGAGTGGAGCAGGAATAAGTGAATTTCCCTTCAGGGATCAATAGAATACAGAATCGGCCCATTAAGTGACCAGGATGGCAAGACCTTCTGATGTCTGTCACAGGGTCTGCCTGATGTACTTGACCTTTGACCTTTAGTTATCTAATAAAGCTTTTCTGTCCTCCGCAGGGCTCCGAGGGGACATTTCCTTTAGTGTGTTCTTAATTTGAAAAAGATAAAATAAAAATAGGACCACAGTACAAAGAAATTGTAGAGCATCCTTAAGCGTTACTTAGGGAGCATGGAGTTATGTAACAAGGACATACTATCATAACAGTAGCCTTGTAGAACATTGACCGGACCTTGACCAGACCTGAGCAGACAATCTGGTGACCCCTGCTATGGTGTGAAAGGACCCATTAGTCAATCTGTGTGTGTGTGTGTTTTTGTGTGTGTGTGTGTGTGTGTGTGTGTGTGTGTGTGTGTGTGTGTGTGTGTGTGTGTGTGTGTGCGTGTGTGTGTGGGCGTATGTATGTGTGTGTGTGCATGTGTGTGTGCTTGGCTCTGGGCATGCTGGCGACCCCAGAGCAGCCATGCAGAGATGATGTCACCAGATGACATCATGCCAGTGGGCTAGGTCAGATATCCTGTCCTATAGTTCTGTTGACATAGACAGCCTGTGTTTCCTGTGTGTTGGCAACATTTCCCAGGGTTCTTAGCAGATTTAAGGCCAGAAGGAGGGGTGCTAGAGAGATTGTCATTCAACTGGAGGAGCCGGGTTCAAATCCCAGAACTGGAAAGCGTCCATCCTGCTGAAGTGCACTTAAGCAATGCACTGAATTCCTACTAGCTACATGCTGGGTGCTGCTATGTACATGACTCTGACCCCTGACCCTGACCCAAGGCTCCCACGGGCCTTAAAAACCTTAAATGTTTGTGAATTAGAAAAAAGGCCTTGATAGTTTTTGAAAATGGAAATAAGTCATTGAAAGTCCTTGAACATTTAGTGCAAAAGTAGAAATCATCAATGTGGAATAATGGAATAGGTCTAGACCTACGTGGCTCAATGTTATAGTTTGATCTGGATGTCAGAGCTCATATCTAACGTTACCGACCTCCCTCGCTCACGGTGTGTCTCAGCTGAGAAGACGCTGCGTTGTGTGATTGTGCGAGGTGATAAAAAAATGACAATGTCCATCTACGTTTAAGGCTGTCTACTTCTACTTGATTCTATAGTGTTTACATGATGGTAAACCCTAATTCATACCACAAAAACAGGTCGTATTGAGTCCTTGAATTTGAGGGAATTAGGTCTTGATAGTCATTAAAAAGTGTAGCAATCCTGCTGACGTCTTCCAGAACAGAAATTACCTCAATAAAGTATCACATTATTATTTATGGAATTTAATAAGAAACCTTTATTTTTCTCATCCTACAATGATTACTTTTAACTTTAACCTTTAGTTTTCTGGGGAATGTTTGCTGACAACACAGCAATACCCACATTTCACTCTCAGACTTTGATACAGATCGATGGAAAGTGGGAGATTATATTTTTCTTTTACAGTCAATTTGATTGGCACACGCAGTTACAAAGCTGGGTGTGCAAACTGGCTCTGAGCCACAGATCTCTATCATGACTCTAGAAAGGTCAAACCACTGCTGGATGCATAATAACTGACACATAAAACGAATGGCCTGTTGGACTTTAATTTACTTCAAAGGACAGCTCGTAGAAAGAATTGTTGTTGTTGTATTGCAGTTTATTACTGTGTATTACTATTTTTATAACAGTCTGTGCGTGTGTGTCTGTGTGTGTGTGTGTGTGTGTGTGCGTGTGTGTAAGTATCTATGTGTTTGCATGCAGGTCTTTACAGTTTGTGCTTGTGTGTGCATGTTTGTCTTTATGTGCGTTGGAGTGTGTGTCTGTCTGTGTATGTCTTTGTTTTTGTTGATGCTGGATGTTTGGTATGTTATTCTGTGGTCATGCCAACACTGTACATCAGATAGATCAGTTAACATAAAACATTATATATGCCCTGGCAGTGTCAGTGCCTTGCTCTACCCATTGAGCTACACAGGGAATGGAACCCCTGACCCTGGCAGTGCTTTTGTCTTGAGATAATGAATTATTAAGTTGTCATGCACCACTGAAACTCCACTGGTTATGGCCATACCAGTTTTGGTGTCAACAATTTTCACACACAGTTAAAGCTGGGACTGCCATCTCTTTGGAATTAATTTGGATGTGCAATCACTGGAGTGTAGATATGTAATATATTTGTAACTAACTAGACTCAATTACCATCAAGGTTCTCTAGGAAATTTCTTTTCTCTCCATTGCAGAATTCTGTTTCAATCACTGTGTTCCATGTTCCAATTCCTGGGTCAATTATCCAATGAAATCCTGTTCTTTCCATTAAGTTTCAGCTTTACTTTCCTGGAGTGCAAAATTGATATGGTTTGTTCTTTCCAGGCAGCATAATTAGTTCCACTGTGCCAGACACAATCAATCGCACCAAGAAAAAAGTAATTTCAGATTGTAATTCAACCCAGCTTTGCTGTTCTGACTGCTCTGTTCTGCCCTGTTGACCTTTACTGATCTGTCACCTTTTTTCTTTTCTTTTCCCTGCTTCTCTTCCTTCAACTTCCTCTCTTTCCTTCCCTCCATCCCTCTGTCTGTCTGTCTGTCTGTCTGGTTGTCCGTCCGTCTGTCTGTTAGAGTAAAGATGCTGGCATCAGGACTCTGGTCATGTTGGATGAGCAGGGAGGTAAGGTCACTCAGTGCTACATCTCTGACCTCTATCACAGCTTCTACTTTATTCTGCTGTACGCTATTGTTTCCTGGTTATTTATTGCTGCTATTCTATGCATTACAGTAGGAGAGCTGAAGTCAACGTCACATCCAGTATAATATTCATAGACTATAGGTAAAATTTAAAAAATGACCTATTCATTTTGATTGTTTTGGAAGCAGAGTTTCATTATCAATAGTGTTGTCTGCTTCGACACAGTCCTTGAATGTAACATCAGTTGTAATTGGCGCTAGCAATGCTAATGCGAATATACCGGATGTGGCTAACAAGCTAGCTGTCTGCTTTGCCTCCATATACTATACCATGTTATGGTTCTAATGAATATATAATAATAATAATAATAATAATATAATAGCTTCCCTTTACACCTTGCATTAACATGTGTCCTTGATGATGGGATTTTGAGGTGGCAGATAGCTCAGATAGTAACATAACTGTCAGCAATGGATTGTTGACACTTGACACTTGTAGTCTGTGTTTTGGCGAGGGAAAGAAATCTGTATGTGAATACCAGAGATCCATTTTCATGTCAGATGATAACATTATGCAGCTACATTTTATCCAGACACACATCGATACTAGGTGTAAAAGGTCAGTTAGACATAAATCATGTTTAATATATGAATATCATTTCAATCCTATTGCTACTCATATTTTAGTCCTATATTAAGCACACAAGTCAAGCTTTCTTTATTCAAGATCATAGGAATAAAATCGGCCATCGCTTTTTGCTCTGCTTGTTCGTCTGTGATGTCACGGTCATGGTTTACAGGATTTTATTTTCCGGTTGACTGGCCCAGAGTTCAAAGGTCAGCTGGTAGTAAATACGTGAACGCTGTCCTCTTTAGCGAGGGGACACGATGATCAGTTTGACTGGTAACGACAAACACATCTCTCTCATTCACTCCTCATCCACTCCAGCTCTACCTCTGTAGCATCCCTGGGTTATGGCTTGGCTCTCCAATTGATATACAAGTCGTAAATACACAATAAGTACAGATATGGAGTAGCGTGCAACAACATAAGGTGCATGAGTGCTGTGGTTTGTAATAGTACAGGAACAGCAAGCCTAAACTCTGGGGCCCTGATGTCTGAATGAAAAGGTTGGAAGTATGCAGGGCTTTGATGAACCTTTAGAGGTTATTCAAATTGCAGTCACAGGGACCCCAAATGGGTCCTTGATGAACTCCTTCATAAAGGGTTCATGAACCCTGACAGTACTTTCACAAATCATGGGTGAACCCCCATTAGCACCTTAAGAGTCTAATAGGCTCAGAGCTAAGAGGAACCCTGGATGAACCCTATTTTATACTCTATTTATAGTGTTGGAGAGAGGCTGGTGTAACGATAGCTCTCTCTCTTTAGCAGCTCTCTTAGAATTAAATTATATAAATATTAAATAGCATTTAAATTATTTAGTTCCATTAAATATTCACTTGGATCTAAGGTGGTTTGGCCTATGAATCCATTGAAGTGCTTGACAATGTGAGCTTACATTACAAAAGGCAGTCCACACAAAATGACCACTAGCCACCAGCAAAATATCAATAAAAATATAAAATATAAACATTTAAAAAATCTAGTTGGCTGGTAAAATAGTAAAAAACAAAAACACTCGTAGGCATCCAACCACACCGTGCATTTAAATTCATTAAACTAAACTAAACATCTATTGCATTGTTCTTATTTTAGCCTGGTCAACCTTTACATGTTCGGTTGGGTGCGGTCAACAGGCTGTTAGCGTGATGTAAGATGTGTGTTTCTACTGAAGAGAGCCAGTACCACCCTGTCTCCTGGACTCCAAACCTGTTCACACAGCCTGCAACAAACCTGTTCACACAGCCTGGAACAGCTGGCCTTCTGAGTGTGTGTGTGTGTGTGTGTGTGTGTGTGTGTGTGTGTGTGTGTATGTGTGTCTGTGTGTGTGTGCACTTGTGTGTGAATGTGTGTACGTGTATTACCAAAGGGCTTGGTTCCATGCGTGAAAGAGCAGCCTAATTGGCCTGTCACAGGGACAGATAGCCTCC
>OMKK01085616.1:0-13191 GCA_900302305.1 Polymixia japonica
CTAAAGCCTGTCCCAGCAGGTGCATGCAGGGTCATGCAGAGTCCATGGTGATGTTTATCTCCAAGTGCCACAGACAGGCATGGTGGACCGCCTGATGGGTGAATGGGATTACTGTATCTGTGTCCTCTGTGGGGTGCCATGCTAAGTCTGTGATGCACTGGTCCCTTCCAAAATACACACTTCCATCAACCACACAGTATACTGCATTAAACGTTGTTATGCAAAGATATTGCACCTAGCATAACAGCTGCTCAGGTTACTGGGAAAAAATAAAACTTAAAGTTTGTCTTTATTAAAACAAAACAAAAAATGGATGAAATTTTGGTCAGAGCTGATCGATATGATCAGAAAAGACAGGGAAATTAGGTCCAGGTTGAAAACACTGGAAAAGGACAAATATGAGAGTACCTTTTATTGTTTGCTGCATTTAATGCAACTTTTGTTTTGCATTAAAGTTGGCTACATACAGTATCTTAGAGCAAAGACTTAAGTCATTTCTCTGAAGCCTGCAATATGTATCGTAGCGCCTCCATGCAGAGCTACCATCTAATTCATCTGAAGTAATCACAGATAGTATTGCTATACACATCAGACAAATACTGCTCAGTTCTGAACTTTGACTTTGCTTTGACTTTTTGCAGACTTCAGCTTTCTGTCCACAGCATTGTTTTCAACCACAGTAGCCACATAGCCACGCTGCGTAGCATAACACAGATTTATGCTTCTTCAACCACAATCTGCCCAAAGGTATCCCTGCCAGATCTCTCCAATTCATCATCCCCGTTCATAAACAGTCATTAATGTTTATGACAGGTGTCGTGACATGTATACGACAGCAGTATGACTGCTTTATGAGACCAGTTTCAAGTCAAGTTTAGTAGTAGTAGGAAGCAGTGAGGACCGCAGAGATACGGGGGGGGACTGCTGGCAGCAGGTCCGATGGGGTCCGGGGTGTTTAATCAGTTACTAGAACATACTCACAAATAAAAAGAGGAGAGTTTTTGGCAGGGAACTCACTCTGTTTGACAGGATTGCTATCAAACCTTCTCATTAAACTCTCCAGACCCCAGCTCCCCTGTTCTTCTGGGCTTTTATAGGAAAATCACTATTCTCAATTTGCTGGCAGTCGTAAAAACAATATTCTAGGTAGCGGTTGTGGGTTCTGGTGGGTTGAGCAACACGCCAGAATTCCCCCACCCTCATACTTTATAGCACGCTATAAAGCTGTTGGCAGAGCGAAGGGGGCAATAACTTTTTATCCGGCTGCTAATATAGGGGAGGGGATTACAGTTGTGAATTACATTCATGGCTTTGGCTCCTTTAGAACGTGTTGATAATAACAAAGGGCTGATCTGAGACAAGCACGACGAACGACGCCGCAGTCGCTCGTAAGTTTATAAACTTCAAATAATTGCGTCAATTTGTCTGAAATAAACGCGAGTTTAATTTTTGCGTAAAAAAAACTGCCTCCGTCCAAATTCGATAATCTGGACACGACGGCTGCTGCGAATAGGAGAAGGGTGTACGTGTTTGACTGACTGACTTTCTAACTTAACAGCAGCACTGATTCACCTTTAATTTCTCAACAGATCCGCCCTGGTGGTCCAGGAGCGCATTGAGAAAACACAGTGAATGAATAGCTCAGTTTAAATAGCTAATCTCTGAGAGGTGAATGGGTTGATGTGTATAGGTAGGGTATCAACCCCCCCCCCCGTCCTTTCCTGCACCCTGGCAAAGCACTTTGCAAACAAACGTAAGCAGCTTTATTGATAGGGTAATCCTAGACTGATTAATGGCCCAATAATCAAGCGTAACCTGCAATAAATCAGCTGCCGATCAATACGGCCTGTGCTCTCCAGATCATTACCGTGTCACTGTATATCTACCGTTAGCTCAGGAGGAGCAGGACGGGAGGGCGGGAGACAAGTGTAAGAAAAAGTGCTTCCCATCTAATGTGTTGGAAATGCTTGGATTGATAGAGAGGTCATTCTTTGATTTCATTTATCTGCCTCTCTCCCTCCATCTGTCCTCCCCTTGTTCTGATTAATGTTCTGATGGTAAATTAAGAGATAAAGATAGAGAGGTGGAACAGGGTGTTGAATTAAGGATATTAATGGCACAATTAATGACATTGGGAGACATTATTCGATAGGCTTTTGCCATTTCAAAGCCACTGATTGTAGATGCACTTGGATGTTGTTGGGTGTTTTCCGTCTTGTACAGCCACCCAGTTATTAGTCTGACTCACAGGAAGTAGGCTGTGGGTATAAGTCTGCCATTTTCGGTCGGAATTGTCCTCCCCTTCCGCTATCTGCGTGTCTATTTTGTAAGGGCACCGTCGCTGCATCCTGGGTTTAGCCCTGCCCAAGACGATTGCCATTGGTTTAAGGAAATACAAACAAGTGTTTTTCCCCCCCTATACCAGCATGATAATGGGTTTAGCCAGACCTTTAGCACAGTGCTAAAGCCAACTGTGGATATAGGTCTGGCTATGCTCAGTTATTATTCCTATTTAATAAATTCCTCATGGTTTCTGCTAATGTATATTTTTAGAAAGATAGGAAAGATAAGAAGTTTAAAGGGAAATATTTCTATTTAAAAAACAAGCCTAGAACAGTTAATACTCTGTACTTCAAAAAGTCTCCCAAAGCTGGTGATAAACAAGACTCTATATCTCCATTTGCCGTGTTATACCACTGCTCCATGAATGGGAGACCAACTGGATATATACAGTATGTGTTTGTCCATTTGAGTATGTATAATGGTGATAAACTGGGACATCAGGGTTTGGGTGGTCTCCATCTCAATACTCAGCAATCATCGCCTCCCCTGCTCATCTCCACTTCTCCTTTCTTCTCTCATTTCCTCTCATCTCTTCTTCTCTCACAAATAATGTAATGTTTGGGTTTAAGGGCAGAATGTGGTGTTGGAGGCACGTGGTTGTTTTTCTTGAGAGGCCACTGTGTTTGAATAACTGTTCTTCTGTTTTATTGTAAATTTTTTGTATATCATGTTGTATATGTTGCATTTTAATATGTTGTCAGTTTGTACAGCTGCTACCTTGGCCAGGTCTCTCTTGTAAAAATAGATTTCTGAGCTCAATGGGACTTCCTGGTAAAATAAAGGTAAACGTTTGGGTTCATCAGTGTCAACTTCTTCTGAAGTGTTGTCTTTCCCGCCAAAAATGCAAACCAGACAACATCAAACTGAAAACGTATCAAAAACAAAAGAAAAGAAAGATTTATTAGAACCAGCTTTCTACAGCTGGAGTGAGAAAACGCCCAAACTGCTCTTTCAACTGAACTGGGCTTGGTCAAATACATTAAGAGCTGAAACTAGCTCTCCTGGCTCTAGAGCTAGTCAAACATGAAACGCTCCATCGGTGACTATGTTTACTTCTTATATCTAGCCTACGTGTTCCTTGGAACATAATTAATTCTCATGTTATGATTTCTTCTGCACCTGCTATATACCCCAAGCCTAGAATCTATTCGGACTGTCCAGATTAACGTTATTAGCGTTATCAACATTATTAGTTTGTATTTAAGTAGGCCTCATTCTGACCCTTTGCTCGTATGAGTCTCTGGTTCATCAGTTAAGCTAACATCTACCCGCTGTACCAGACAGATGCAGATGTAGGTACAGCAGGAGACGGACAGCAGGGAGGCACCATATTTGAACGAGGTGTCCCTTCAATCGGTCAGGATTTAGACGGTGCCCCTCGCGGGTTAAGATCATGACCACTGAGAAGCAAAAGCAGATCCCAGATCAGCGCCTACAGCACACAGGAGAGCGCTCTCTGCGGTGACTGACAGACTGAGGAGCAGTGGAGAGGAGGAAGGGTAAAACAAGGGAAATAAGGATCAAATCAACCAAATGAACAGAGAGAAGAGAGGTGGGGGGTGAAAGGAACTGGGGATGACAAGGTGGAAAGAAGGAGCATGTGGGGAGATAAGATAGCATAGAGGGGAAGAGGGGGGAGGAGGAGGGAAAGGTAATTTGAGGAGGGAGAGAGAGAGAGAGCAGTAAAGGGGTTCAGGCAGGGCTGACAGTGGGCCATTCATCCTCCATGCTAGAACAGACAAACTGCTGGCAGAGGGAGACAGGCCCCATAAATCACTTGGCAACACACACACACACACACACACACACACACTCACCCAAACACACACACACACGCACCCACACACTCACAAAAACACACACACACACACACTCAACCCAAACACACACACGCACCCACACACTCAAAAACACACACACACACACAGACATTCACCCAAACACACACCCAAACCCACACAAACACACATGCAAAAACCACACACACACACATTTGTCCAAACACACACCCACACACATGCAAACAGCCACATACTCACGTGCACATATACACGTGCACATACATACATACATGGCCACATGTCCTCACACAAATACACATATACTGAACATGAAAACAGTATTTCATGAATGGGCCACAGATACACACTCCCCTTCATCCGGACAGTCGTCTCTCTTCTCTGTCTTCTCTCTCTCCAACCATCAGGCTGTCCTCAAATACACTTTCTTTCTTTCTTTCTCTTTCTTTCTTTCCTTTTCCCCATGTTTGAGTCAATAATTCTATTAACCATTTCTCCCACATCGTAGCCTTGGGTAGCTCTATTTCTGTTCTCGTACGCACGTAATGAGATGCTTTGAAAAGAGTCCGCGTGGAAAGAAAAAGGGAGCAAGGCAAATATTCTCCTAACCTTTGGGTTTTTTCCGCTCCCATCACAGTAATCCTCAGTTGGCTGTTGTGTGGCCAGGGTGTTCTTTCCCTGTGTCTCTGTGGCCAAGGCCGTCCAGCCTGTGAGTGATTGACTGTGGGTTCCTGGCCTCTCTCTGTGGGCTCCGTCAGTCACAAACCACCCGCTTTCCTCCCCCGCCCAGAGAGGGCGAGAGCGCCAGTTCCTCTTTGCCCAGCCCTGACCTCGGTGCTGACATGTATCCCATAAAGGCCTTTGTTTTGACAGCGGGCCGCACGTTGACCACGGCCGCAGGGCAGGTTCGGGAGGGGCTGCCTTCTGTGTTTTGACTGGAGGATGTTCGTGTTATTGTTTTCCCGTACCCCCCCCAAACCACAAAAAGTACCTCTTTGATTTTAACTATGAGGCTGTTCCCTAATTACACGTTATCTACTCGCCGTATTTCATTGACGAGTGTATGTTTGTGCATTGCGTGTGCACGTGAGCGCGCACGGGGTGTAAATCCTCACTTACAATATCCTTACTATTTTATGTTCCTGGAAGCAACATCTTTTCCACTTAGACAGGAACGGAATCCAATTTGACCACATTCTTCTGTGGAACTATGTGGGCAAAAGTGAATGGTAATGAAGAACAGAGGTTTTACTCGGTAAATCATGAGAACAGCCATTTAGATAAAAATGAGAATGACGTATAGACACAACACTTCACAGCTCTCTGTTTGTATTTCTGCGTGTCTGATAGGGCTGAAAAGTGGTATTACAATATTTTTGGAGCCAATAGTGGTATTCGATACAAGATTATAGAAATTTATAGATATACATTTTTGGAACAACACACCACACACAACCTACAAGTGGGGACAGTATTGTCAAATTATATTAAGCAAGACTAGGTCAAAACCTAGTATAAGGCTGGACCATGTATGGTCAGTGTTAGGGGTGGGCGGGTCGATACCAAAAGTATCGATACTACAGATACTACGTCTCGTTTTGAAGATCGATTCTAGCGTCAATATAATCAATACCAAAAAAGAAAATGGATCCGTCTCTCTCTCTTTCTCACAATTTTATTTCATCAACAAGTAGAGAAACTGTCTCTGCAAACTCCATTCCGGTGTCATCGTCGTGACAAGAGTGTAGATGATGTCCTGTGCACGTGAACGCGCTTAGCGCGTGCACTCTTTGCTTCTCTGCTGCTGCTGTGTGTGTTCACTGTCAAACAACACACACGTGCAGCGTGCTGCAAGATCGCTCCTCTTTAGTATCCAATACTTGGTATCAGATCGAAACCAAAATCTGTGGTATCACCCACCCCTAGATGTGCGAAATTGTGGCCAAAAGCCTTGTCTCTAGAGGGCAGATGTCTTCATAACATAAAGATCACGTCCATCATATGTTCTGATTTTCTGTTTATACCTTTCTCTCTCATCAGTGGGGAAGTGGGTATAAGCAATGCTGACCCTGCACTACACCACTGCTTATATGACAAGCTAAACGTTACCTAAAGCTAGATAGCCATATCCTAAGATTACCATAGATTATGTTACATGAATCTTGAAACACCACTGCACAAAGTAAGCTGAATCTATAGCTAATGTATAGCTACATGTTGCAAAATTAATTCATTACTGTACCATGAAAGATCTATCACTTGACGTCTCACTCCACTGGACTATGAAACTACGAACTGGCAACCACTTGAGGGGTCATGTGTTTCGAGCAACAGCGGTGTTGTGAGTGGGGGAGTGCGACATCTAGTGGCTGAATGTTGTCAATTGCACCTTTACTTGTTACTGAAGTACACTTTACAATATATTGCTGAGCCCTAATTGCTGATCTTTGCTATATTTATTTACTTGATATTACAATCCCTTTTGTAGTAATTGGCATTTACCTGAGTCTTGCTGTCTTAATGTCCTGAGTGGATAGGGAGAAT
The DNA here is from genome assembly GCA_900302305.1 of Polymixia japonica. Lineage (NCBI taxonomy): Eukaryota > Metazoa > Chordata > Actinopteri > Polymixiiformes > Polymixiidae > Polymixia > Polymixia japonica. The sequence goes on from OMKK01085616.1 coordinate 6,687, forward strand.
AGAGGATAGTGGATATAGTCTACTCACTTCACAGCAGCAGTCTGTGTAGATAGGCGGTGAGAGACAGTATATCTCTGGGGTTATCAAGTGGGCACCTCCCTTCACTGGTGTTTCATTGAGTTAGGAGTATGACACCTTGGGAAGGCTCAATAGTTAGTTCTGGCATCCACCACCCCCCTCAATACCTGCTTTCACCTCCTATCATACCTATATACCTACACAAACTCAACAAGATAAGAGGCTGATGATCATCTTGGAGCCCAGCTGGGATCTTTTCTCTTCAGCCAGAGCCAGTCCAAGCCATTTCTTGATGTATGAACTGACTGCTCTCTCTAGCTTTTCGAGTTTGGTGACAAGATCCTCATAGACAGTTAGTGGTCCAATCAGATGAGGCAGCAGTCTGAACTGCAGGCACCAGAGTTTCAACTGGCCATGAAATAGCATCTTGTCTATGCTCTCAAGGCCTTTGATGGTGTCCTTCCTCAGCTGTTCAATCTGGTCTGAGTCCTTGAGGCTTGCACTGTACCACCACCCTAAGCTCTTGACTGGCACCATTGGGATGGGGTGTTTGTTGATACGGAACTTCTGGTCTGTGAGGTTTCTCTTGATGATGGAAATACTTCTGGATTTGAACTTCATTCGTGCCCATGTTATATTTGTATGAAGCTGTTCCACCGGTTGCTTGGTGCACGTGATGGCTGAAGTTAGGGTGGTCATATCATCCACATTGGCACAGATGGGAGGTAGCTGCTGTCCAGACTTTAGGCGTTCTCCCATCACCCATCTTGATGCTCTGATTATTAGTTCCATTACCATGTTGAAGGCTAATGGGGGGATGGTGCACCTTGCCATTATCCCTATTTCCAAATATTGACAGAATGTAGTCTACTCTGGTGTTGTGAGTCACAATTGCAGATCTTGGAAATAGCATCTGACCAAATTTGTGATAGCCTCTGTCACGTGGAAAACCCCGGAAAAGGCCGTCCAGAAGAGAGTATGAGGGGTGGATCCTTCTCTTTTGCCAGTTTGAATCTGATGCCATATTGCACTGGTATGTTCCAGGCATCCTGAGAAGCCTGGCATACCTGCTTTCTGTACCGCCGTGTCAATGAAGTTGTTCTGTTTTAGGCAAGTTTGATCGATCGATTTGTCATCATTGATAAATGTTTGAGGTGTTCTTTTCCTTTGGGACCCCACCTGCTCTTTTCCATTTGCCTTCGGGATGTTTTGTTTCATCTATTCCACTTTCATTTGTCTCCACAGGAACCTCCGGACATCTGGAACATTCTTATACAGCCTGTATGGAACACCATTTGGTTCTGGAGCTGAAGCTGTCCTCACCTTACTCAGGTTTCCACAGTTTCCACTGTCGTCAAACTGTGTTCTGGTTTCGGGAAGGCTGGAATGTCAGGAGGTATGAGCCTCTGCTTGTATCTCTGGTTGTCTGTGTGTTCAAGTGGTCTTCAAATTCCCTCCTTGACACTTGTGTGAAGAATCCTCTCACAAATCTAAAGGGGTCCTTGGAGAAACATGTTCTTGTCCTTTCCTTCTTCTTACATCGCATCCTGAGATTTTGTGTTCGCTGTAATCTCACAAGTTGTTCCTCCAGGTCGGCTTGTAGGAGGTTGATACCCTCTCGCTCCTCCAATGTGGCTTTCCTCCACTGTTTCCTCAGTTCCCTTCTCTCCTTAATGAGGCATTCTATTTCTTGCTGCTTTCTGGACTTGGATTATTCTTCCCTGGATCTCTCACTCCAAACCTTTCTGCCCTGTAACTGTATCAGGTCACCCATTCTATCCAACTTAATTTCCGCTGTTCCTCAAAGTCCTTCCAGGACCTTGCTCAGGTCTGCATAGACTGTTGCCCACTCTTTCTTGCTGCAGGACTTTGGCCACTTCACTTGTGGTCGGTATCCTTGGATCTTCTCTGGTTGAGCTTCAACATCTCGACTGCTGTGCTCAAATGACCCTCCTCAGTGACTGGGGTACTGATGCTCGGTGGACTTTGGGTTCTGTCCTTCCACTGAGCTTCACTCAACTGATTTGACCTTTCGCTCAAGAGATACCGGTCAATGCAATGTCCCAGCCTCACAACTTTCAAGCACTTCATCTGCCCTTGATGTATTCTTAAGCTGTGAATAGATGTTACCTTGGACCAGCCACAGCTGCATATCCAGAGCTTGTGTCCAACAGCTGTTGTAGTCTCAAATGTCATGCCGATTGCCTCATTCATCATCATGTTCATGCCTGGGTCTGTTACCGCTCTTGCTGACTCTGGGTATTTTCCTTCTTGGACATTTTGTAGTCATAGAGGGTGATTCCTACTCGCTGCCAAAGCAACGGAGCCTGCTGTCATGGATAGCTAGCCCATGACCCCCTGTTGGGGTCTATTTATTCCTGTCAGCTATCTTTCCAGGCCATCCCATGGCCTTTCCCTAGTTGTCAGCAGCTCCTTCACAGCAGTCACTGGTTTTATCCAGATAATCATTTGAGCTGTATATGACTTGATATTGCAATCCCTCTTGTAGCAATTGGCATTGGCAGAGTCTTGATGTATCAATGTCCTGAGTGGATAGGAATAGACACTTCACGGCAGCAGTCTGTGTAGATAGGTGGTGAGATCCAGTATATCTCTGGGGTTCTCAAGTGGGGACATCCTTTCACTGGTGTTTCATTGAGTTAGGCTCAACAGTTAGTTCTGGCATCCCAGAACCACCCAAGTCAATACCTATATTCTACCTATATACACATACTTGCACACAAGCAAATGACTGCACAAAAACACCCACCCACACACACACATATTTCTTTTAATCTCTATATAATGACTAATGATGTGTATCTAATGTGTATCAGATGTGTTAGACCACATCTGTCTGAATGGGTAACGTTACATGCTGTATATCCTACAGTAAACTCTGTCAAACTCACTAAAGTCATTGATTTATGTCCAAATATTGGCAACTTTACCTATGTGCCTTATGTGTGTGTGTGTGTACTATGTTTGTGCTTGTGTTTGTATATGCACACTCTGCAACTCTTGCAAGCTGTTGGGAATAGTCCTAATATGGGTAATGAATGCACACAGCACTGCAACAGCTGGTGTTTTAACTGTGTAAAATATGACAGGGCCAGTATGTGCACAGTATGCTGGCATTGACTTGTTGTGTTTATCGAGGACACAATACATAAATCACTACTGTGACCCAGGTTGGAACCCGAGTCATGTACAGACTCAACACAACTCCACCTAGTGAAGAGAATGAGGCAGAGTGTGACTTACATTACATTAGCAACACCGGTGACAGATGAGGACACTGTCTGTGTGTGTGTGTGTGTCTTTGTGTGTGTGTCTTTGTGTGTTTGTGTGTGTGTGTGTGTGTGTGTGTGCGCTCACATATGTATTTGGTCCTGCACATATATGTGAGATGGCCTTAAAGACTCTGTAGATACTAACGCTATGCTGCCCTAACAAACATTAGTCCTGATGGGCGCACTGATTATCAGCTGTGTGCAGCCTCTCAAGTCATAGTTCTTTGTTAGGACAAAATAGTTCCAAGAACTGTTCCAAAAACATGGAGATCTAATTTTTTTTAGTATTTTAAATATAATGAATTCCAGAGATGCAAAATGTAATAAGTCAGCTGTTGCAGTTACTGGAAGGTGTGTTTCCTCACTTTGGGGAGCTAGGCTAACTGTCCCTGTCCAACTCCAGTCATGACGCTAATGTGTTCGCATTTGCTCCAGACCCAGCTTTTTACATACAGAGATGAAAATGGTATCAATCTGCTCATCTGACTCGGGGGGGTAAGACTACCAAAATGTGTATTTGCCAAAATGTTGAAGTATCCCATTTAAAGCCTAACATCGAGAGTGGGACCGGGCTGAAAAGGAAGGAATTCTATTTTTTTTCCATTACAAAAAAGGGAACAAAATATATTAAAAAAAATCAAAAACCATAAATAACGATATACAAAAGATTTTAAAGATTATATAAATGCCTCATGGGCCTAGTGTCCTTTGACAAAACATCATGTATCTCCACTCTTTGAGAGCGTGTGTGATGTGTCTTGTGTGCATGGATCAGTGTGTATTTTAGTATTTTTTAGTATTTTTATCAGCACTCAGGAAATAATTGTATTACTATATCGAAAAGAAGCGTAGCATTTACCTGTACATTTTGGCATTTCAGATCACCCCCCTGTAGCCAGAAGAAAACCTGACAGAATAAGGACAAATGGCAATCTTTAGACCAGACCTAACATCATTCTCATCATCAACTGTTATGTGCAAGGTATGTGCAGTTATTTCTCTATCCCCATGTCTCTCTCTCTTCTCTCTCTCTCTGTCTGCACTATGGGTCAGTGATTCCCTTCCTGACCCTTCTCCCATAGCCTTCAACCACATGTGAACTGGTCAGGTCAGGGGACGGAGCATAACCCCCACACTTCCTGTCCACTTGCATTCTGCCGTAACGACAGCGAAGATAGATGCTGGTCTCTGTCATCGATCTATGTTCCTTCTGATCTTTCACACACAGAGAGAAACAGGTCGGAGAGGGACAGGGGGTTAGAAAGGAGAACACAATTGTGATGTCATGCTCTTGTTTGCTAACGCTAACCTTAACCCTAACGCATTACTGACGTCCATTCCACTTCAGATAACTCACAGCAACTGTTGCTAGAGAGGCATCATGCTGATACCCTCAAGGAATGATCCCACAGTAGCAATAAAATGTAACCAGTTAACACAAATCACAGAAAAGTGAACTATGCTGCAATAGAAATAAGCAACGGCTAATAAATTATGGAATTAAACGACCCCGTCACTTTGTCATGTAAAACCCTCCCCTCCCTCAACAAGCACTGTTAACATGCCCTTGAGCAAGGTATTTAACCCTCAACTGCTCCCGTGGAGCTGCTCAGTGGCCAACAGTAGATGAATGTGGTCGTAACGTGTACACAGTGAATGTGTATAACTGTTTCAAGTGTGAAACAGATCTTATTGGACAAGAGCATGCATTCTTTGCCCCCTTTCCTTGGATGAATAAAGCCATGTCATTCTTCTACTCCCTCTCTCTGAAAGTATCTGTGGATGTGAGTTTGTTTTTGCCTTAGGGGTGCATGTGAACACGAGTGACTGTGTGCACCTTTTGAGAGATTTGGTGTTGGGCTACGTGCAAATGTTGATGAGAGTACGGCGAGTTAAGAATGTCTTTTGGATAGGTGGCGGGTTCGTCATAACAGTCACCTCCAACTGTTGCCTTCAGTGCGCGCATCTTAATTAAGCCTTTGGCTCATTAGCATTGCTCTCACCTTGCCAACCAATGGGGGACAGAACGACTTCCTGATTGTTCGCCAGTAAAGTCACAGCCAATTATGGGGCACAAATGGAGAAGCATTAATCAAATCCTTAGTATGGCGGCAAACTTGCAGATATCAGATTGCAGAAGGCTGCAAAACTAATATGTCACTGTCAGTGGGGCCGTGTGGCAGGCATTTAGGGGATTGCATTAAGTCGATGGCTCAGCTGAATAGCAAGCTGAGCTAATGTGGAACAGGGGCCTCTGAAAACGATCTCCCTGACAGGGCGGGAGGTGGAGGGAAAATGAATGGAGGGGTGAAGCCGCCTTCACTCCCCTATTACTCATTTTCTATCTCTTCTCCATTCTTTCCATTCTTTTTTTCCCTCCTTTTGTCTTTTTTATTGAAGCCGACAGGCCCAACTGGTGAGCGCGGGGCTGACCGGGGGAGGAAGAAAGGCACAGATAAACACGATAAATCCAGTCAGCAGGGGTGAGTTTGAAATAAAAGGAGCCAAAATGGAGGACGGTGAAGAAGGGTGAATCAAAGGAAAGACAGAGGTATAAATAAAACAGGTGATGGCTGCCTTCAGTGAAATAAGCTTGTTCTGTGAGTCCGTAAGACACGGAATCATTGACGTAAAGTAATTATAGATATCTTGGTAATGCTTCTCATTATTTTCACCGCGGGACGGCTTTGACGTAGCTCTTAGTGATATGCAGGAAATGTCTAGACTTGTTGGGACATTTGAATATAGTACGTACTACGCTGTGCCAAACTGCGTGAAAGTAGTTTTCATTTAACCACCCTGTCTGATAATATCGGTGATTACACTTAAGTGTAAGTCTAGAATTAGGCCCGTTTTAATTGGATCACCTTAATTGCATAGGAATGACAGGGAATGAGTGAAAATCAAGCAGTTTAAGGATCAATAGCTGTCACGACTCCTGTGACCTGGGAAGTCCCCTGTTGAAAAGACGATGACTGCACTTTGTGTTGACGGTACTGCGCACACTGTGTGTATGTATGTGCGCGTTGTGTGCACGCGCGTGTGTGTGTGTGTGTGCGTCAGGGCCTACGTGTGTGTAGGAAAGAGAATAAATTACAGGGTAATGATATTAAAAGCACAAAGTCGTTAAGATGCCAAGTTAAGACACAATAAATCCAGTCATGGCTTCCACAGCCTGTCCCCACACTGAGTAA